>JAHHFK020003970.1:0-189826 GCA_024533555.2 Aedes koreicus
GTTTTGTGATAGGTGGACGGATTATTATAATTTGAGATCACTCCATGCAGATGTCTTCCAAGTTTGGCAGATCGACAAGCAATCGGTGGAGAGTTTAGAGAAAGGAGGCGGAAGAATAAGCGATGGTTCTGCGCGTGTTTATAAAAAAAAGAACCTTCCTCCAACAAAACGAATCATCGGGTAAAATAGCATAGGTTTTTTTTTTAATTAGTAAGCAGTTTAAAGCAGTTATTTGATTCATTTTATCCAGAAGTACCATAAATGGACATTCGAAAGTTTTTTCAAACGTAAGTATAATATTTTCCAGCATGTAATTAAAAAAACAAGCAAACAAAACAAAACGAATGTTTTTTCATGCAGCTGAAATAACCACGAATAGACAAATAGTGCAAAATTGTTGTATTTCTCGAATTTGAACAACAATTTTAGTGCAATTCAACGATATACCGTTTTGGTTTCATACTACTCAGATACATGATTGCTACATATACCGGGTTTCGAAAACAGAACGTGTTTCAGTTGGATCATATGAATTTCTTTTCGTCATTGATGAATAAAATTTCTTAAATTATTTACTAACTACTCGTGTGTTGAGAATTCAAGTAGCAACAATTCAGCACAAAAAACACAGCTTGCTTACATTTGTTACTTACGTCGTTTTAGAAGGTTATGTTTGATGTTCCTGTTTAGAAAATATCAGATAAAATAATTATACTAAAGGTGAGCAAAGGGGACACACACCATAAGCTATAAACCACCAAAACTCAAAATGTATGTTTGTTAAAAGCTAATCACTTATTATTTGAACAACCATTAAAAAAATATAATCTATTCAAACGGTGTGAGCATGGTGAGTAAAAAACGGTGTTTCTTCTGTGTTGCTTTGGGTGAGAGGGTCGTGGATGAAAAGTACATTTTCAGTACAAACTGCAAACAAATTCGGTGGTTATTCTATACAAAAATCCAACATGACCCGTTAAATGTTTGGCATTCAATGTGGTTTGATTTAAAAACATGGGAAAAATCAAAAGTTTTTAAAATCGTTTTTTTTTTATTCAAGAACAAGCCTAGAATTGTTTAATCTTGTTGCGAGAAACGGACGGGTATTGTCAAATACTTTGGGTGAGAGTAGAGAAGATAATCCACCCGCATTCAGGCGTAATGTCACATAAATGGGGCTCCATTCTCGCTCCATCTGTCGGAACATGAAAATGACCCTACTCTACTGGTCCACCGGGCGTTGTATTGTCCGTTAAGTGTCCGTTAATGTTAATTGTTCAGTATGTGCAACCACTGGTTGGAGACGATGTAATCCTCTCTCTCTCTCTCTCTCCTCTCTCTCTCTCTCTCTCTCTCTCTCTCTCTCTCTCTCTCTCTCTCTCTCTCTCTCTCTCTCTCTCTCTCTCTCTCTCTCTCTCTCTCTCTCTCTCTAAAAAAACTCGCCCCCCCCTATTTGAAATCCTGGCTACGCCTATGGTTTCCAATTTAAAAAAAACCTTCATACTTAGTGAGTGGCCTGTTCGGGCTTTCTTGTTGTTGGTTTAAATCGTTCCAAATCGACCTTCGAAAGTTTTTTTTTTTTAAACTTGCAAATGAATATCCTCCATCACATTTTGTAGGAGGCCCCAGCAGCATGCTTACTGTAGTCATAAATCATTTGGACCGAGTCTCTCAATCGTTCACACTTTGTGAGTGGCCCCAACAGCACCTTTACTGTTGATATAAATCGGCTTTCAAGCGTTATTAAAATGTTTTCTTCATTATGAACAACCACCATCCGAAAAAAAATCTCAAAGTTTTACATTCATTCTGGCGAGAGTAGCGCTGGTACTGCCTTAATGAAGGACCACCAGTTTTTAAAAATTGACGGTGTACATTAGTCACAAGCATCATATGTCTGTTCTCTGTCCAATTACAGCTGATGGCGCCACTGTGGCTCACACCAAAATAAGTCTGAATGTGAAATCTATTTCTCAGATATTTTGTAAATACTACAGGACATTGGCTTCCAATATGGTTTGAGAAAGCATGATTACTGTTAGAATATCCATTTTCATTCGAAAATCGAAAAAAAAACGAAAATCTGACTGCATAATGAGCTTGTGCAAATCACTCGTGACTATCATGAAACCACACTGATATTAACATTGTCTCTGAACCAATGATTCATTATTCATTTATGTTAGTAATAGATCTCTCTTTAAACCGATGTCCAAGTACCAGGATAAAGAAGGAAATGACTGTATTCTATCCCATCCCACCCGTCCAACTATACCTTTAGATGGTAAAAGCTCAACATATGCATCAGAGGAGTTCCGATAATTTTCAGCTAACAAAACTTTATTTCTGTACTTTTCTATGCTGCACTTTAGGCCTGGTCGCTTAAATAATTGTGTTACATACCTTGTGTGCCACAACCATTAATATTGACTAGAAAAAATGATAGTCGAACGGATATCCTTTTTGAGATCCTTTTGTGTATTGGAAGTGCAAGACCAGGCTGTAGACAAGATTAGCTACAAAAAGAAATTAAATAGTTTATGTTTGCGATGAGTATAAGCATTGAACGTAACGAAGCATTAAACATAATGAAGCAACCAACGCTGCACGTTGGTTGCTTCACAAACAACTGATATATGCCACTCAATAGGACAACAGGCACCTAATCTCATCCAATCTAACATATCCAGTTCTTGAAAGAATTCTGGAAAATGATACGTTACTTTTTTCTTGTCATGTGCCGTAAAGAAGATTCCAAGTTATAGAGCGATGTCAGATTCATATTTGAGACCACCCCACAACTTTGAATGAGGGATGAGGGGAAAGGAAGAAAGCGTGGTCTTACCATACCAAACGATTCAAGATGGAATTAAGAATTGTATTCTTGTATGGAAACATTGCTGCGGCAATGTTGCCTATTCTCATATTGGAAATAAGCTTTCCACATTTATTTGCCTTCTTCGCACATATTTGTGATAGTATTAGTGTGCTCATCACAGTATGCTGTGCGTTTGAAAGTCATCTTTCGTTTGTTTACTTGTTTGCACGGTTTAGGTTCTTCGTTTCCAAAAAATTGTACATTGAAAATGAAGTAGTAACTATGCGCTTTGAAATCCATCACGCGACTGTAAAATCTATCATAAACAAGTTTGGGAAACACTATCCTTTGGATAAACTGCCAGAAAGAGGCAGAAAACCCGGATCTTCCAAACTGAAACTGGACCAGAAAATGGGAACGAGCGTTGGAATGGAGAGCGAGAACGGCCTATCGAAACCTGCAGTTCCGTTTTTTGTAAAAGTAGGTCTAGTTAACTAGACCATTAATGCCAGCCGAACGATAGTGGAAGCTGCGGAGACGACACAGAGAAAACAGAGAAGAGGAATTCGCTTTTGCACGGTGGTCACCTTAGACGTGAAGAACGCCTTCAACAGCGCTAGTTGGGAAGCAGTCGCCCATTCGTTGCACAGCATGAGGGTCTCTGAGTACCTATGCAGTATACTGGGGAGCTACTTTCAGTACCGAACGCTGATGTACAAGACTGATAAGGGAAGCCTTCCTCGGGGATCCATCCTTGGCCCGACGATGTGAAATGCGATGTACGATGGAGCGTTAAAGCTGAATCTTCCCAGGGGTGTGAAAACTGTCGGTTCCGTGGACGATATTGTCTTTCTAGTAGTCGGGGAATCGCGAGAAGAGATGGAAATACTCACAACCGAGGCAATATATACTGTGCAAGACTGGATGCAAAGTTGGCGATGGCCCATCACAAGTTCATCAGCAAACGAAAGGCAGCGCAACAGGCAAAATTTGCGGTTGGAGAATACACCATCGACTAAAAGCGTGACGTCAAGCACTTGAGCGTGATAATCGACGATCGACTGAACTTTAACAGCCACGTCGATTATGCCTGTCAGAAGGCAGCAAAACCGACTACAGCATTGGCCAGAATCAAGCGCAACAATTCTCTGAACAGAAAGTACGGTGAGATCAACTTCCAATTTCTGTCACGTCATGACTGCTATAGGAAGTATTAGCACAGTTTCGGACACGTGGTATCCCCTCTCTGTCTGGAATGCGCAGTCGTGAAAGAGACACCGGAGTACGTGGTTTCTGACTGCCCACGGTTCGGCTCAATACAACGCGCAATGCTTGGTACCAGCAAGGTATATAGACGGAAAAGCACTTTATTTTTATTTTTTCCGGAGGAGGGAAAAGCCCATTTTAGGGGAGCTTAAGCTTTTTTCTAAAATGGGCATAAAACCTCCTCATCTTTAGGTACCAACTAACTAACCAGCATGAAACGTCATGCAAAGATTATCGGAGGCATTACGCAAATTATGTCGGCTCTGGCATGAAGACCAAGCTAGTGGCTGAATAAAGCAACGGCTAATCGGCCTCGTGGGATGTTCCACAGCCGGGGAACTCTCCGTCGGTGTAGGCCACCGGGTACTGCTCGAGTCATCTGCAGCATAGATTGGAGCTGAATGGCTCACCATGGTTTGATACCAGATGGCGTAGTGTAGATTCACTGTCGGGACAACTCGAATCCATTGTGTCGAATATGAGAGCTAAATGGCGCAAACAAAGAGAATAGGAGCTAAACGGCAAAGGGTAAATGCACCCTTCTTTTTGCGGAAATGCTCCTTAAACTTTGGAAAAACGCTCCTTAGATGCGTTTGCCCGGTACAATGCAATCGAAGGTATTAACCTTCTGGTTAGCGCTTGCCCGATGTTTTGACGGGTCTTAAGTTTCTTCTAGATTGTATAGTTTTGACGGGTCTTAAGTTGCTGAATTTAAGAACCTCAAAAGCAACAAAGTATTAAGACCCGTCAAAACGAAATTAAGACTCTTCAAAATGAAATTAAGACTCGTCAAAATGAGATTTAAACCCGTCAAAACTACCAAGATGATTACGGAGCGAAGCTCCACTATACAGTATTGAAGAAACTTAAGACCCGTCAAAACAACCGGCAAGCGCTAACCAGAAGGTTAATACCTCCGATTGCATTATACCGGGCAAACGCATCTAAGGAGCATTTTTCCAAAGTTTAAGGAGCATTTCCCAAAAAGAAGGGTGCATTTACCCCGTTGCCCTAAACAGCTCAGGAAATGGCTCGTGAAGAGGTCGGCAACAACAAGTCAGTTCTTAATATCGCTGCTGTCAAAAGGCTAAATCCGATAGATTCCGCAAGAAGTAATACCATAAGGTAGTCTCGGGGGATTTTGGGGGGGCTAAAGGGTTTTGGGTTTTGGGGGGCAAGACTTAACCGTTGTGCCCAACCGGCATGTGTGCCGTGAGTGGGGTTAGTAGGTGCACCCTGGAAACGTTAGGCTCCCCTTAACGAACTACGGAGGAAGCGCCATACGGCGCGAGGTCCGGCAGGCAGCCGTAAGCGGTTGTGACACGTAGGAACAGGGATGATCCTGGGGAAGCCCAAGCCCCAGACGCCCCGACCCCGGTCCAGGCCCTGGCTTTTCTCGATCGGAGGAAGGACCATACGGCGCGAGGTTTGGCAGGTACCGTAAGTAGTCGGACAGGGAGATCACGGACGATCTGGAAGGACCACCAGACGTCCCGAACTCGGTTTGGATCCCGGATCATCTCGATCGAATCAGCGTCAGGTCGGCGGAGCTAACTACTAATGACCTATGTAGTTAGACATAGTGGGTGCGTAATGCACAATAGTCCCCTCCCTGAAGTAATACCGAAAGGTGGTTCCGGGGAGGGCCGAGGCTCGAGGCATGCGTGAGTTTTTAGTGGGTCGACCTCATCTCCACACCCTGAGTTCTTCGAGTGTCTGTTAGCAGATTTTCCATCCCGTCTAAAAAAACGAAAGACGAGGTGGAAATATTTGCTGGATTGGAGAGCGCTACTCGTGTAGAGACAAAAATGCATCCTTCAGCATCACAGGAGACGGCTTGCCATATTAAATGAAGGCTGAACATCAGCAACTTTTTCCGGTAAGATCTATCTGACTATAACTAAATTTGAACGATACTGCTTAATACGTGCCATCATTAAAACATAATATGCTTTGATAATGGAAGTGTATTCACAATACCAATTTCCATTTGATGTTTGCACTGTGTTGGGGACATGGGGCTTGGTTGCATGTAAAAGTTAGACTTTGGAATGGATGTGAGTAGTCAGACATTCTGAAATGGGTGATTGGAACCGAAGAGGGCTATCACCTTCCAACTGCCGTGTTAAACATGTTTGTAGAGTCAGAATACCGTTCGTTAAACTGCATACATATTTCTTCAATAAAAACATTGTCGAACGGTGGGCGAAGGGTTAACATCCTCCTAGATCCCCCATCCACACACACAAAAGGTATTAGGGGTATTCCTAGAAAATGTCGTATTTGCAGACAACTTCATATCTATTGTTCTGACATGAATTTTGACATTGACAGCTATCACATCCGAAACTTCATTCTATTCTCTAGTTATTTCAGTGTAAGTTACGCATCATTAGTGAAAGTAAACAAGTTTTTGTGAAGCCGAAAAATGTCGAAATTCGAGCCATCAAAGCAGCATTTGCGGGAAGTTTTAATTTTCCTGTTTAATTCGAAGAAAAATGCATCTCAAGCATGTGAATTGCTCTCCGAAACATACCCGGACTACAAAATCGACGTTCGAATGTGTCAACGTTGGTTTGCACGCTTTAAAAGTGGTGATTTTGTCACTGAAGACAAGGAACGCCCCGGCCCGGTCAAAAAGTTTGAAGACGTCGAATTGGAAACTTTGCTCGACCAAGACCCCTCACAAACGCAAAAAGAACTTGCAGCAGCATTGAGAGTTAACCAACCAGCCATTAGTAAGCGTTTGAAAGCATTGGGAATGATTCGAAAGGTCGGTCATTGGGTGCCATACGAATTGCGGCCGAGAGACGTTGAGCGCCGTTTTTTCACATGCGAAGAGCTGCTTAAACGGCACATACGGAAGGGTTTTTTGGATCGAATTGTGACTGGTGACGAAAAGTGGATCCATTACGACAATCCAAAACGTAAGGCAACGTATGGATACCCCGGTCATGCCACAACATCGACGGCCAATCCCAATATTCATGGCCAGAAAATCATGCTGTGTATTTGGTGGGACCAGCTGGGTGTGGTCTACTATGAGCTGTTGCAACCAAAAGAAACCATCACGGGCGAAGTCTACCGGCGACAACTGATGCGTTTGAGCCGTGCATTGCGTGAAAATCGGCCGCAATACGCTAAAAAACACAACAAAGTCATTTTGCAACATGACAATGCTCGGCCACATGTTGCACAGCCGGTGAAAACATACTTGGAAACGCTCAAGTGGGATGTCCTACCCCACCCGCCATATAGTCCGGACATTGCGCCATCCGATTACCATCTCTTCCGATCGATGCAACATGGCCTGGCTGACCAGCACTTCCGTAATTATGACGAAGTCAAAAAATGGATCGATTCGTGGATAGCCGCCAAACCAGCATCATTTTTCCGAGAGGGTATCCGTCAACTACCACAAAGATGGGAAAAAGTTATAGCTAGCGATGGCCAATACTTTGAACAATAAATGTATAACCATTTTTTCACAATAAAGCATCAAATTTGCAAAAAAAAAAGACATTTTCTAAGAATACACCTAATAAATTACTGTACTTTTTAAGGAAAAAATATCAATACAAATCAATTCTCTTCGTTTCTAATGAAAATTCGAACTTTCTTCTTTTTCTCCTCCCACCAAACGCTGCACACCTCCGGAGTCAACTTCCTTGGCACATTTGTTCCACATTTTGGTCATCTGAGTCGCGTCCCGAGCCGTTTCTCCAATTTTCTTAAGCTTCCACTTCATTACTGCCCAAAATCTCTCGATGGGCCGGAACTGCGGGCAGTTGGGTGGATTTATATTTTTATCGATGAAATCTACGTTATTATCGTGGTACCACCTGGATGACTTCCCGGCTGCAGTGGCAACTCGCCAAATCTGGCCAAAACTTCACGGGAACTTTGTGGGCTTTAATGAAAGGTAGTACGCGGTTTTTGAGGCATTCTTCCTTGTTCAGCTTCGAGTCCATCGTCTTATTCGTCACGAACACTTTGGTCTTTGCTCCGCAGCTGCATATCCTCTTGCCAAATCATCAGTTTTTTGGCAAATTTGTCCATGAAAGCAAACTTAAACTTCGCAGGAACATCTCCTCGTGCCGTCGCCATGTATAATTTTTGGCCAGGAAGCTGTCCGACATCCATTTTGACACAGGTTTCATCGTCGATGAGCAGGCATCCTTAGAACTTCGTCAAAACCTGCTGGTACAATTTCCGAGCTCGAGTTTTGGTGACGAAACTTTGCTTCAACGTTCTGTTTGGTTGCTTGCTGGCTCGATAAGAACGATATCCTGCTCGCAAACGAATTCTTCGAACGGTACTGCTAGCAGCAGCGTATTTTTGTGCGAGTTCATTATCTGATAGTCCAAGGTTTGCTCTGACGGTTCTCAACACCTTTTGGTTCAGCTTGCGGTCATATGTTCCACTACGACGCTTACCTTAGGCACTCGATCCACGCTCTTTCGCTTCCTGAAACGTTTGAGCACATCATACACCGTTGATTTGGCGATTTTCAACGTTTTTACGATTTATATTGCAGACAACGTTGGATTATCAACGTGAGTGTGCCGAATTATTTCTCTCCTCTCGGCTTCTATCTGGAATAACTTTTGACTCACTGCACGAAACACCGTGAAATTTATACCACAGAAAGTGGGCGCCTAGGTAAAAGAATTCTTGCAGCGGTCACTTTCCGTGCCGCTGCAACACAATAAGTGATTCCGGATTCCAGCTGGACAGAACTTTAGAGCGCTGTTTGTAGCTGTTGGAAGGGTTATCATTTTTACAATACCATATACGACAAACGTAACAAATTAAATGGAAAACTAAGCATATTACCCCTACGTTCTGATCAAGAAATTGTGCTTTTTACCAAACGCATTACTTAAGTTATTAAGTTAAGTTATTCAATTGATAACATATTTTGAAAACTATAACAATGAGTTTGCTCAGTAACACCTCAATTATCAAGATAAATTCAATGACATTAAAATTTGTTAGTATTCTAATATTGAACGAGTATTTTTGTGTTATCTCTTTTGTGGTTTTTGCTGTTTATTCAGCCTCGTTGATAACATATTCAGTGTTCAAACAGTGATAAACCGGTATTAGAATTTGTTATCAATTTGGTATAAACCTTTGCTCGGGCTATCATACTGGGGGGTGGTTGATTTGAACGTTCGTCCGATGGCTCTACGGAACAATTCAATGCTGAGACTACCTTTTCACCGCACTAACCAAAAAAAACAGCACTTAGATTGGTTCACAACGTATGTATAATAGTGCTGGTTCCGTTTTGGATTTAATGCGGAGAAAGTCGGTGGTATTTTATGGTTTTGGAGAAATATTTGTAACTATTGTAAATGTTTTTTTATTATTGTTTTTATTATTGTTGTTGATATAAACTAGTTTTATTTACAATCATTGGGACCATTGATATCTGTTGATGTTCTCCACAATCAGTTAACTATGTGTACAAATAAATGTGAACTAACAAAAACGTCAGTTGAGTGCACGACGATTAGGAAATACACATGAAAGATCGGGTTCTGCTGAGATTACCAAGGGTAATTTAATTCCCCTAAATAAATTTGCTAGAAAGGTAAGTTTCTGATTTCGGCGCGTTTGGATGGACGGCATTTGCGTAAAATACCAAGATAATAGCGCTTAAAGGACACAAAGAAAAGATAAGAACTTAATAATATAAATTATATAGATGAACCCCATTCAATTGATCCAAGTCAGGTTCTGACTCTTCACTCAAAATTTGAGCTTCTTGGCCCTTTGAAGTTTTCATTTCATTCTCATGTACGATTCGGTTTTGTTCCTAATATTATTACAAATTTTACTGAAAGACGAAGTGCGGTAAATTGTAGCTCAAATAATCTAATCTTGACAAACACTGTGGTCATTAACATCCGCATAAAAGTTGTTCATTGGTCCTCCAGCACCTTTTTTTAATCAGAAATAGAAGGAAGTCTACTTGGTTGCTGATTTGGCAACAACCTCGAAAACTACGTCCACTTTTAATCAATGTTTGCTTCAGCAAAGAATCAATTCTACATAAGGGCCTGATCATAAACCACGAGGACTCAAGAATTTGAAAATCTCAGACCCCCTTCCTCCCTCGTAGACTTTTCTCCATTCATTTTTTTGATTTTTTTTTTGTGTGGAGTGTGGACTTTGGTCAACACCCCCCCCCCCTCCCCCCAGAAAAGTCTACGTTGTTTATGAATAGCCCCTAAGGCCTACGTCCATCCTTCCATTTGCACACCATTCAGCCCGACCGGAGTTGTCGATTCCCAACCCAGAAGTAACTTTTGCCTAACAACCATCCACATGAGATCACCTCGCACCGGCACACTCAATTGCCAAACGTTTGAAAAATTGCTGCTTCAGACTTTCTCAAGGATGTGCCACAACTTGTTCGCATCATACGCACATCGACTGACTGACAACCCACTTTTCACACAAATAAAACTCTTCCAAATGCCACAAAACTGCTTCCGTCTGCCTTTTGAGCAGCAACATTTTTAATCCCGTTTTAGTGGCTTATGAAAAGATGAAGCGGCTTGCTTCTGAAAAATCCTCAAGATGGGAAAAGGAATCCTTCTAAACCACAACAGCACAAAAATTCAAACGACTTCAAACACTTCCATTCCGCTGCCAACCCTACCCTTATGGTGCGGGAAAGTGGGAGATGTTTTGCTTTGCGCTTTTGCAACTCACGCCCGACTTGTGCTGTGTTTCTCTTTTAAGTCGAGTTGAGATTTGTAACGTGGTATCGTGTTTTCTTAATTCCCTCCGGAGCAACCGCCGAAACCGCACAGATTTGTGTTTTCCTGTTGTTGCCTTCATCTGTTCTACCAACGGTGGAGACACTCCAAGGAATGGACAACCACCGACCGCCACGGGGTTGCATATCACACAGAATACAATCGTGTCGAGAAGTGTCTCGTGACAGTTGGGAGAGAAAAGTTCTTTTACACCTCGTAAAAGCCACAAAATAAGCAACTTACTTGCTGTGATGAATTTCCCTTCGCCACCGTCGATGTCCGTTTTACTTGCAGAAAAAAAATCGTCTTTCTTTCTTTCCTTCAGTTACACAGTAGTTGTAGTTGTTGTGAAGTGTACAACAATTTGGTCAATTTGTTGTCCGATCACTTCTTTTCTGCACAGCACAAAAGTTTCACGTCTCTTGGAAAATTGCTTCTTTTCATCGGACGTCGTCGACGTGGATTCAAAGTACAACGTAACACGCAACAATGAATAAAAAAAAATCTAAACTTCTGCGCCCCCTTCCCGTGGGTCCAGCAAAACTTTTGTCAGTGAGGAAACTAGTTGATTGCTATTGATGACATCGAAAGTATGACAATTGCGTCAACGATTGCTGAACTTTTCCGATCACGGAAACCCTGCGTCGGAAGGTGCCATGTTTGCGTCCGGATCGGAGAGTCTTCTTTCACAATCTATGAACGCCCCGGTGCACAACAAAACACTCTTTATTCACATCTGGTAATACTGCTAAATGGAAGAACTTCGATTTTCGATCAAACACATTAGATCTGCACTGGTGTTCACTTAAATTCACAATTATCAGCCAGCGTAAACTATGCACTCACAATAGCTAGTCGTACGAGCTGCATCTCTGTTCCATTCCAAACACAACACAATCCTCGAAGAATTACCACCAATTCTCAAACAACCAAATGCACCTGATGAATGCCAATCCACTGCAGCCGTCCATCATATCCGAATCAATCTAGAGTAGTTATCATTTGAAAGAGATGATGAATTAGAAATGAAATTCTACCTATTTCACAGCAGGAGCACTGTTCTCGACCAGCGCATCAGTCAAGGTTCGCCAATCAACTGAATCTGATTTGTATCGCATGGCAGTAAACAACGCACCCACCAAATATTCCTCACTATCCTCGACTAAATGGAACTGAACGAACGAACGTTGGGCTCCACACTCACGAAGGCTCGAACGACGCGCCAACAACGGTTCTGACCACGAGGACCCATCAGCGACGACGATGGCACACACACGTCTCACCAGCAATAGCGTTGGAGCAACAGTGAGTTTCAAGTGTCCTTTCAGCAGCCTTCCAGCTGACAACTAGGGCGACTGCCTCCGGTCGGCGAATGTTGACTAACGAACTGTGCTGTTCTATATGTCTATCGAATTGAATTCTGGCGCTCGTTTTAACCTCACGCCTGCGCACCGATTCGAAGGGAAATTTTTGATCCCTTTTCCCATGCTGCTGGTTGGCGAATGTGCTTCGTTCCGCGGTCGCTCGGTTGCTGCATCCGACAAGTGGTGGCAACTGAGAACATGAGTGGCACTGAATGCAGGCGACGGTTATTCAAACAACATAATTCTACCATTTTTTCACTTCTCGTCGCTGATGATTTATTATACCCTTGTAGGTGGAGAGTAGGGCTGTAGGGCGAGATACAATCCCTAAATCATCGCAAGGTAATGCGATCTGTTGACTTCGGTGGAGGCGGGTTGTGTGTGAGCAGGCGATGAAGGATATAACGCAGGTAGTTCTCTCAAAAGTAGCAAAATCATCCATGGATAACAGTTGAAGTTTGGTTGAGGAATTGTACCAGTTAGGAAATCATTTGTTTGCAGCAAAGTTAACTAACCGTACACAATTCTCTTGGAAGTCAATAGAAAAGCTAGAACAAAAATTATATGGCATACTACCACTTAGTGAGAGACATATCCGATTGGCTGTCAGCGACTAACATGTGCAACTTTTTCAATTGACTGAATTCATTACTAAACTTAATGAACTAGGCAAAACAGTTCCTTGTATCAGATAGGACAAATATACATCAACTTTGTCAACTGCTTGGATAACAAGAACATTTCACTGAATGCTCGGTGTGCGGTGGCATCCCGCTATTGGCAACACCCGTTTTAGTCTACCCTCGAATTTGGCAGCGCGACGTTTTAACGTTTTGTTTTTCTTTTTTTGGATCATACCACCTTTGCTCAGTATCCGTAATTCTACTGAACCGAGACTGAAATTAGTCATTATGACAGCTACCATTGCTGTTGCTCTCCGTATCTCCTGCAGGACTGTCGCTATGCTCCGCGGTACCGTGATATTCCGAACTGATATCAGGATATTTCTAAATTTGGAAATTTTGACACGCATTGTGCGGGAGAAGTTTCCAGCGGAGCTGGGAATATTCACCTACACTGCAGTAAAAAAAAATAATAACGAAATCAATAATAAGGACTGTATCGCTTATTATGGATACAGAGAAAATCAGTTTTTTTTTCAGATATTATTCCTTTTTCAGAGTGTAAATTACAAAAATAATGTTTGTTAGTTAGTTCTTAGGGTGTCCCTAAAAATAATAAAACTACTATAAATTTTTTTTTATCTAACTTTTTTATTTTAAATTTTTCAACAAAGTTGACTTATGATGGTTTTTAGAACTTAAAAAAGTAAAAATTTGGATGTATAAATCTTGCCAATTTCTCCTACCGCTATCGAGTAGTTTATAATTTTCTTAGAAAATTACACCCTTTTCAAATGTGTTTAACTCAACTTAAAAAAAATAACCTATCTCCAGTTTTCAGATATAATATGCAATGACAAAAAACCTTTCAAATGCTGTTAAGATATTTTTTTTTGTTGGCCCCAATCAGAGAGATGAATATTTGAAAAAGGCCTATTTTTTTACAAAAATCACAATACATTTTATTTTGACATACGATAATGACAAGTTTAGCACACCATAAGCTGTATTTTTAATTGTTGTAAAATCTATGCGAAGACAACTTTGCTGAAAAGTTTTAAATAAATAAGAAAAATTAAGTCAATCAAAGTTGCCCAAAATTATTTTATCTACAACTTTTCCAAAGAATATATGCCTTTATTTCTGCAAATAAAAAAGTTAGATTGCGATTTCTCTGAAAATATGGACCACCTTAGTTTTCATTCACACCAAAAGAAGGATCTCATTATTAAAAACAACCTTGTAGAAGAAAAATTTGCTCCAAACCTTCAAACTTAGGCTACAAATGTATCTTTCCAGCTAAATTCGCATTCTGGACCACTGTGCACAGGTGTGCGCGGCGCGTACATGGATGTGAAGCAGGAAATCCTGTCATCGCTGCACTTCGCCAGCCGGAAGGGAAGCATATATTATCAAGGCAACAAGGACAAATGGTTCATCTACAAGGAAAAGGAACACCTGATGGCTTCTTGTCCCAAGCAGAATGCTCGGAGTTAGCCAAAAGTGCGTCGGCAAGAAAAGGAACAGAGCGGTAAATTGGAGGAAACGTACGGATGCGCAGTAACCGAGGCAGAGCAACCGTACGATCAGGAGCTGAAGGTGAGGTGGGATTGGAAACGCTAGAGGCGCTGGAAGAAGAAATTGAGGAAGCAGCTATGATGCCGGTGGACACCGAAATATGTAATGATGAACCGAAGGAGATGGATACTCGCGCTAAGGAACAAGAAGAAGCTAACATTAAATCGCCCCAACAAAAGAAGAAGAACCACAGTTTTAAGAAAAAAAAATTTCTTGTGTAACCCACAAACATTGCCTATGGCTCCGCAAAGCTAACGCGATTGAGCCCTACAAATAAAAAACTGGTTAAAAAAATTCTGTAGTTTTCAAATTTTGGTCAGACTTTTTTCATATTCCGTTTGTTTTTTATTGCGTTAGAGAAGATTTTTTTCTGAAGAAAGATGCATAACTAGCACATCCACATCTCAAAGGAAGACCATAAATTTTCAAATCAAAATGTTTGATGGAAATTTGTTCAAAATTTATATATCTTGAAGCAGCTACATTTCATACATTTCATGCTAATTCCTTGCAAAATCGTTTAAAATTTCCTAAATTTACTATCTGCTAAACTTCAAAGAAATAAGAAAAATTATGATCTGTTGGTTCAATTAGTAGATAAAACTGCTTGACTTAGTGGTTAATTCTATTATTAAAAAAAAATTAATTCTTTCATACCGATGTTTCAAGCCAATAGGCTTCTTTTTAATGAATTATAGTAAATTAACGCAATTGAACACGTGTTGGTTGCGACATGTTGAATTGAATGCTTTCTCATGTTCAAGGAGAAAATCTGATAGTTTAGTGAAACAACTCAAAATGAATACATACGATTTATCAGAAAAAAAACTTACTCTTTTTTCAATGAATGGGTTGAACATGCGAACGCTACGCCATTGATTTTTACATTATTTTCATTCACTTCTAACTTTTTCATCAGCAAATTAAGTAAATTTATTTTGCTGGACATTTATTGGTTTTGAACTTAGCAATATTTCGGTTAATAACTCAAATCTGTATGACTGACACTTAACTAGAGCAAGAATAATTGGATAAAGTTTGCTATGATACTAAATAACATGCATTGAACAACATTAACATATTCTTTTAATTTGTATTCGCTGTGTATGAAACAATGGATTTAAAATATTGACAACGTAGTAGCTTAGATGCTTACACACAAGTGCTTCATGAAGCAGTCTGAAGAATGTCGGATCTGTGGGTTCGAAACTGAATCCTCAGAGCATCTACTTTGTGAATGCAGTTTTCTCTTTAATAAGAGGAAACGTTATTTTGGGAGTTGCATTATGCAACCTCGAGATATCTGGTGGAATATAAATCCCAAGAAGGTAGTAGCATTCATTATGGATGCTATTCCGGACTGGGGTATAACGCAGGACTAAAAAACAACCTCCAGTCATAAATACTGGTGGGTGTAGAAATGAACTGCGCACAATAAATGGGTCTTATCACAATAGGTCAATAAATGGCCGCAGTGAGTTTGTACCCCGACAGAAGAAGAAGAAGAAGAAAAGAACATCCTGAGTATGAAGAAGTTCAGAAAAAAATGCCTTATCAATAGTGTAAAGCGTGGTTTTAGAGTATGATACATAAACAATTAGATTTTTTTACAGAAATCTGTAAAATTTTATCGAATTCTCAACAGCTGAACGTTCGGTAATCCATTTTAACGGATTTCGGTAAAATTTCACAAATTCCGGTGAAATTTTTTCAAATTACTGTAAAATTTCACCGACATCTGTTACATCGGATTACCGAACGTTCATCTGTTGAGAATTAAGTAAAATTTTACAGATTTCGGTAAAAAAAAATCTAAGTGTGTATGCATTCGTATCATTAAATTCTCTTTGATAAACATTAAACGTTTTTGTATTTTCTGGGATGTTCTAGGTTATCCTAAATGTACTTGAGTTCAGAACTTCAGATCTACAATTATACAGTAACTATAAGCTAGAAGTAGTATAAGGTTACGGTATGTTTTCAAACATATTTAATGAACCTTTCGGAAGGTCAACAGTCATTATTTGATGATTTTGCGATGTTCTAGGTCTTTCAAACTGTCCTTGAATTCAGAACTTGGGCTTTTTGGGCTATATGTACAAAGTTACGCTACGTGAAAGATCGCAGCAAGCCGTGCTCCGAAACTGACGTGTTTTGCTTTTGCTGCGTCGTTTTCGCGAAAAAAAAAATCAAACAGTAATTCGTAATTTAACTTGAACTAACAGTGAAATCATAAAATCTCCGCGTGCATTGTGTAAGCCTTTACTACGGCTAATCGATTCCCTTTGGAAATGTTTGAGTGTCGGTAGTATTTCCCCGTTTTTTTTTTTGTTTTTGTGCTTCGCCCCCGCACCCGGAAGAAGAGCTACATCAGCTTAGTTTTGGTTATTAGTGGTAATATTGTGGCACTCGGGTATAATTAATTAGTTTAGAGTGTTTTTCCGCTTTGTCGCGAGTGAATCGATGATTATTAGCAGTTTTGAAGCTCGAAATAGAGTCGCCTCATTGCGGGGATTTGCATTATTGGCAGTGTGTGGAGTGAAAAAAAAGAAGACGAGTGCAATGTAGAGAACAGCCATTTGCTGGTCAGAAGCAGCAAACGAAAACAACGCGCATGGACGGGTGAAAAGCTTGCACATAATTTTAGGTGCATTCACCACGGGGTGTACAGAGTTTTGTTATGCAGGTTGCATATCTAGCGGGCGGTTTCGCAACGTTAATTTTTGCGCTTATTTAATCGCGAGTGCAAAAAATTAATTACGAATCAACGCCGACATTTTTTTTTTTTTATGAATGAACAAGATGGTGTGATTCAGAAGGGGGACATGGGTGAGATGTATCTGACTATAACTATATAACAATAATCTTATTTTCAAATAATACTAAATACGTGCCTGGTTTGGAAATTGGATATTTCCAAATCTGGAAGTGTGTTACAGTGCCCTTATCCAAATGATATCGGTAATGTTTACATGCGGGGCTTATTGTATGTGAAAGTAACCTCGGAATGGGCGTGACTCTCCAGGCATTCTGAAATGGGTTGCTGGATCTGCAGTAGAGCTATCACTTTCTAGCTCCCGGATTAAAGCTGCTTCCAATGGTCACTTGAATGATTGTTGTAAACAGATTTCTTCCATAATACCATTGCCGGCCGATGGGTGTTAGATTGGCACACACACACACACACACACACACACACACACACACACACACACACACACACACACACACACACACACACACACACACACACACACATATGTACAAAGTTACGCTACGTATTCAGCCATATTCGCAAATCCCAAATCAAAACTTTTACTATTTCAGTGTGATAGAATACTCGATTGTGTGCTTAATCTTAATCTTAATCTTCAAAATTTGATTAAATTTTGTTTTGCAAAATTTTATTTAAAATCCTCATCTTGAATTCACTTTGAATTATTTTAGCATAATTCTACCCTACACCCTAGCACGCAATATTAACACTGATTGATTGCGAATTTGTGTAGCTTTGGGATTGTCACGCAAAGCTAATTTTCCTACGGATCGTTCTCCCAGTGGCTGTATATGAAACCGAGTGAAATTAACTTCCCTGATAACTGTTGAAGAATGCGACGTCGACAGTAAGTACCAACGAGCAGCACGGAGAACACAAGCTAGTCAATAAATCAATATGCCTTCGAGTGTCACCGTAGTCAGTTCATTGAAATGAACAACATTATCAAACGGATAAACTGTGAGCTGCTAACGGGTTGCCAACGGGTGTCGAAATTTGATCAACTTTATCAACGGCACTTGTCTACTCTGTCTAAAGCGGAGCAATTCTGTGCTGAGGTAAGGATGACATATTTTGCCACCAGACAATTTTATTCTCCACTCCATGGAAAGACGATGTGCACGACAAATCTGAATTTTACATGTCCAGGTTATTAATAGAAACAAGATGGGTTTGGATTGAAAATCGATTAGCATTTGACGCAAAAATGGGTCTATTATGCGAGCTTAATGATATTCACAATTTTGCTAAATTGGTTGCTTTACCGGTAGAAAAAGGTAATAAAAAAAATAATCCTAAACGATTCAATAGCCACCATCCGCTTTCGTTGATAGAACTTTCAGACTGTAGGCACAGACTAACTGGCTAGGATTAACCTAACCATAGAGGCAGCCTCATGAACAGGAGGCAATCTGTTTATTTAGGATCGATTATGTGAGAAGTAATTAATTAAATCTTCCCCCTTCCCCATCCCAGTAGCACTCGAAACCCGGTTTATAATCATGCGGTTGAGGCCAGTGAAAGGATATTCCAGATATCTATTCAAGCCGGCAAACAGGGAAAATCTCTTGGCGTTTGCAAGTCCAGGAAGTTTTCAGCAAATTAATCTTATTATCAGATTTATGCATCTTCGTTCCGACCACGTGTTGTTGGCGGTGATTAAATGATGGTTTACTGTCCTACTGAGCTTCAATACTTTTCGATCAGTTTGCGAGCAGAAAACTTCACATGACACCAAACTAATAACAGCACTTTGACAAACGATCGCAACTTTGTATCTAGTGCTCGTTACACGTGCAAACTCTGACAGCTAACACCCTACAAACACCGCGCAGTGATTTATGTGACAGTCATAAGGTATCACTATTTTCTCCTGTACGGGCTAACCGTCCGAAAAGAAATAAAACAAGTACAAACAACAACACTTGATACTAATTGATGCCCGCCTCTCTGCACTCGAGTTGTTCGTAAAAGCTTTTTTTTTACCTTACACTGAGGACTAATTTGACAGAAAAGTGTTGTCGTTGCCGTTATCAACGACTGATAATCTTCCAATACATGTGAAATTGTTCTTAACTGCCGTCCCTGAGTAACACTCTACTATGAAACTGCCACATTCCAACTGTTGACCGCCTTGATACGTGATTTATTCAAAAATACCACAAATTCCCCACCGAGTATTGAATACCCACGTTCATTCAACGCGCAAACCAAAATGGGGACAACTCCGACAAGGTCACAGATTCATGCAATTCCTCCGCAAACGAGATAGACTGAAGAGCCATGGAAGAGCTTTGGCTGCTGTAGATATCGATTCGGCAGGGAAGGAGAACAACAATACAAAGACAACACGAGATAACACATCGATTGTTGAAGTACAACCGATTTTTTAACGAACAATTTATTGACTGCATCCATTTGTTGATTAGTATTCAAAAGACTGCTGTACAGCTAGGATGGATAAATTGGCTCCGGCAGCAATTGCGGTGCTGTGTTTGGCGTGTTCGGTCCGTGGCCAGGTGGACGGTGAGAACTATCGTCTGCCGAACAACAGCTACCCAGTACGGTACGACCTCGAATTGACCACGTACGTCCACGAGGACGGTAGTGCTCGTCAGTTTCGTTTCGATGGCAAAGTGAAGATTGAACTTGTAGTGAAGAACGAAGGCAACAGTAGCATAACTGTTCATTACCGCAAAACAACGATCACGCACGTCAAGTTGTGGTCCCAGCTGGAAAACGGTACCGACCATGTGCTTCTTGATGACAACTCCAGCTACACGTTGGATGTTAAAAGAGAGTTCCTAACAGTCTCACCACCACGAGATGTTGTTCTCAATGGAACTTACTTCCTGGAAATTGAATACAACGGTGAACTGCGCGAGGACAATGCCGGATTCTACCGATCGTCCTATCTGGATGACGACGGCAGAACACGCTGGCTTGCCACGACGCAGTTTTCCTCGACAGATGCGCGCCATGCGTTTCCCTGCTATGACGAACCGGGGATTCGAGCTCCCATCGGCCTGACGGTGATTCACGGCGAGAACTACACCGTGCTATCGAACAATTTGCCGAAGAGAAGTAGCAAGGGGTAAGTTATTGATTTTGCTAAAAGGGGATACTGGGCGGGTCTCACAACGACAGCTATCACCGCGCTATTTTGAAGATGCAAATCTCCGTGTCTATACAAGATATTGATTAGAGAACTAGATCAATAAGTGTGCATTGTTGCGGTATACATTCGATTGCGTTTTTAGCCATGCAGAGCTACTAAAACCCCAAAATTTGCATCTCCGAAATCGCGAGTTGAAATAATAAGCAAGAGACAGAAGAAAGGAAAAATCTCACCTTAATGCCACTAGCTACTGGTATTTTCGGTAATGGTACCGATTCTTATGTTCAGTTTCATGGTAAAAATAGGTTACTATAAATTATTCTCTCTTCCATTGGCCTTTCATTAAAACATTGAAAATAATTCATTGTGTGAGTAACAAATTTATTTTGTCCATGAAAGTAATCAAGTTATTTTCTCCTACTGCCCATTTATTGAATGCTTAATTTGGCATAACTTCATGGGCTGTTTCATCTCAGATTCAGCCAGCTATCGCTAATCAAGTCTGTTGTATGGAAGATTTAAAAAAAATCGTCTTTTACGCTTTCTTTGGCTTACAATTGATGGCGGAGAAATTTTACGTGTCTGGTCAAATTCATCATTTTTTTCTGTGTAGATATTTTAAACAACTAAAAAAGGAGAAGGTCTCTGAACTGAGGCCTGCGAAATTACAAACCAGCTGTGGTCTCGCTATTTTTGACAATCACATTTCAATTTGAATAGTACATTTATTATTCATGTGTGTGTTACCGGTTTCGCTAACCAGCCGTGTGAGGATGTAATAGTGGCAGCTTCCATCAATAAAAGGCATTGTTTGTGGCGTTTCGATTTCATTCTGTGTGCATTTTGGTTTACAGGGTAGGCTCAAATAAGTGACGTATGAAACAAAGACTGTATCTCCCACGGAAAGACAAATAATTTTAATGTTTCTTTATTATTCTGTTTCTTATATTTTATTGTTTATGTGTGCATATTTACATTTCGATTCCATCGCCTTTAGCTTTAATTATTGCCCTTAGTCTCTTCGGAAAGGCATTACAAGCGGCACGCACCTGATTTTCGGGAATTTCATCCCATATCTTCTGTATGGTAGCTTTGAATGTTTCAATACCCATTGGTTTGAGATCTGGAAAGTGAGCTTCTATGATTCCCCAAATAGAGAAATCCAGAGGATTTGCATCTGGCGAAGAAGCTGGCCATAATTCCTTAGGAATGAAGTCTGGAAAATTCTTGGTGCACCATGCTTGGGTAATCTTTGCTCCATGGGACGGCGCAGAATCCTGTTGAAACACCCATTTGCGGTTACCGAACATCGTTGAAGTATGCTTCTTCAAATGCTTTTCCAGGACCTCTTTTACGTAGTATGCTGCGTTTATTTTTACACCCTTATCAATGAAAAGCAGTGGTAGACGACCTTCCGCAGAAATCGCTCCCCAAACCATGACCGAAGTATGATTTTGGAAGCGGTGAACTGCGCGAATTGAAGAAGGGATATCCGGCACCAATCTCAAATCTTCTTTGAGAACTGATCTTATAGTTTTAGAGGTTATATGAAGAATTCGCTCACGCACCGCCTTCACAAGCCGTTGGGTACGTACACTGCGAGGATTTTCTGTGGATCTATGGTTACCCTCGTCCTCCATCTTCTCAACGTCCGGTCGAATAATGTGCGGCATAGTCCATCCTTCCGGGTCTCGTCCAGTATCTGGTTGGGACGCTTTCCGGCCAAATGCAACTGCAAAATCCGTTGTCTTTTGAAATCCAGAGTTTTCTGAAACTGATTTTTCATAGTTTACATATTAATCATTCCCTCTTTAATATGCTTTAATATGGCTCTTGCAATGGCTAGAAGAATTCCACACTGAAACAAAATACTGCGTCACTTATTTGGGCCTACCCTGTACATCTGTTGCGGTGTCCATTTTAAGCCGGTCTAAATTAATAGCAGCGATAAGCGTTTCTGAAAGTGTGATCTGGAAAATATCACCTAGTTAGAGCCAGTGAGAAAACAATATTTTGAATGTCCATAGCATGAGCATCATTGACCGCCCGAAGTTGCTTCTCCGTTATTGCCAGATCAGCAGTTATTAAACAGATAACTAACAGAATATGCTTTGGTGTACGTCTTCAATGTGTAGAAACTGTCGCTTTGACTCGATGACAACCAATTTAAACCAACAGTAAGGATGCTGTTAGGGTCACTCACAAAGTATGATGGTGTTTTTCATTAAGGAAACAATTTATTTTTTTATGCACTGCTTGTGAGCCGATTTGTACCGATTTAAAACAGCAGTCAGCATCCTTAACAGCAGTCAGCATGAGCCAATTGTTAGTGGAAGGTTTTTTTAGTACAGACAGAAATTATTAATTTCAAACGAATCGTTATTCACGTTTGTAAAGGGTCGGGGAACGTAAACAAAGATTTCGTGTAAAATTATGTCTCCTGAAACTGACGCAATTCGACAACAGATTGAGTTTTGCGTGAGCTGTCAAGTTTTTTCACTCCTGTTTTTCTGCCAGCGAATTATTTTTTATTGAAAAAATTAAAGCATGAAGTTTGTTGTAAACCCTTGTTATTTTTGTGAATTCAAGGCCAGGCTGTGGATGTCCTGCTAAGCAGGAATTGGAGCCGGACATTTTGCTGATTTAGTGATGTAGAACTTTTTTTTTATCAAAGCAGGATTATGCAGTGGGTTCAAATGATCAGATTTGAAATTTGGAATACACTGAATGGATTTGGATGTATGTTTTGCTTTACTTGTTTATCTTTAAGCAAGTTCCAGCTCAGCTGTTTCTTTGAATTAAATTGAATTTCAACTCCAACTAATTTTCCTATTTCAAGAACTTGATTTGCTAGAATAATTAAACCGTATGGAAGAAGAGATGTATGGGGAATTATTATTTTTGTGTTTTAACTTTTGAATACATATCTACATCATCAATAGCTAAAAGTCTTTGGATAGTTCGATTTGAAAGTCTAGGGCTACATGGTATAAACCAATGGATTCAAAATTCTTCCAATAGGCATTGCTACTGTACAATCTATTTTCTTTAACGCACGATATGTATATCGTCTTTGAGTTCATCTTCAAACATAATCAAGTATACTTCGATTATATGTACACGACACATACAGTCATTGGCAAAATAAAGTGCCCACCGAATTATTCTTTCAACTTCTTTAAAAATCTTGATATCTCGAAGATTAAATAAATAAAAGCATCCGAATATTGTCAGGAATGTTATTTATTATGTTCATTTTAAGTTTCATTCATAAAACGCTGAAAAAAGAAGAATGAATTATTATTCGTAATTTTTTTTCAATCCAACGCGTTATCAAGGCGTTCTGTAATTTATGTGTCCTCCTTTCGCCTATAGTACCATTTGCAGACGTTTCGGCATACTTTCCACTAGGTTTTGCAGGTGCTGCTGATCAAGGTCTTCCCAAGCTCTCTTGAGGGTTTCGAAATAGTTGTTTTTGATTGTAACATCGGTTTAACCAACGCGGGCATCGAGAATCGCTCACAAATTCTCGATGGGATTCGAATCCGGGCGCTGTAATTCCATGGGCTTGATTCGGCATGAACGAAAGAAAGACTTATTTTTTGTCGCTGTATGCTTCGGGTCGTTATCTTGATGGAACACGAACTGAGAGAAAAAAATCTTCGGCTTCTAACGTATTGGTCGTGAACCGGACGCAAAAGGAAAACTGCTTCTTTCTAGAAATATCCGCATTTTCGTCACAAATGATACCATGAGAATCCATGTTCTAAGGCCTGTACTCGAAAAAAATGCACCATATTTATCCGTGTGTGACTGTTTTGTCCATGGGTAAAAATTGATGAAAATCTGGGTTATACCCAGAAGTGAATTGTTTACATGTGCAAAATTTCATAACAATCGGTTCAGTGGTTATTGAGATGTTATCGAAACAAGAAGAAAATCGCCGGATAATTTTGAGCGCCGTCATGGAAAATCCGACTGCGACCATGAGATGGATCGGAAGACAACTGGAAATCAACCATATAACTGTGTCTCGGTTGGTAAAATCGTTTAAGGAGTCCCAGGCGACCGAGCGGCGGGCTGGAAGTGGAAGAAAATCGAAGACAGCTGACCCTGTGAAGGCCCGGAAGGTGTTGGATTATTTCAAGAGTAATCCGAACCTTTTGATTCGCGACGCGGCTCTGAAGGCAAAGTGTTCCGCCTGGTTCGTTCCGCAAACCATGAAACGAGCTGGGTTTTGTGTATTCAAGGCAAGGCACCGAACTGGCGTGATCAACAAAACACGGCGGCCAAATCCCGCGCAAGGAAGCTGTATCGAGAGTGGTTAACGAAACCGACAGACGCAAAGCAGATACCGGGCCTGGAGTTCTACGTTGCCAAATCACGGTTTGATGTTCCGGAAGACATAAGGAAGAAGAAAGTGGACAAATTCGCCAAAAAATACTTGCTCTGGCTGGCCATATGGCAATGCGGTAAACTGAGTAAACCGTACACGGGTACCATCAACAGCGAAATTTACCGCACCGAGTGCCTCCAGAAGCGTCTATTGCCCTTCCTGCGGTCCCACGGAGGCGAGACATTATTTTGGCCGGACCTGGCTTAATGCCATTACGCGCGATCGACGTTGGATTGGTACAGAGACAATAACGTTGTTTTTGTACCAAAAACCGCCAACCCCCCAAATTCACCAGAGATTTGTCCGGTGGAAAGAGTTTGGGTAATAATGAAGGCCAAAGCTCGAAAATCGTCCAAGGTGTTTATGAACGACCTGGAGTTGAAGAAAGAATGGATGAAAGTGACCAAAAAGGTCGGCTCCACCATTGCACAAAATGTAATGAGGGGTCTTAAGGGAAAGGTGCGGGTTTTCAGCGATGGAAAGGAAATTGAATAAAGTAATTATGCCGAAACATAATCCATATGTATTAGTTCATTCCCTGAAAGTTTAAAAAAAATCCGACTTAAAATAAATTTTTGGCGAAAACATTTGTCTGATGCATTTTTTTCGAGTACAGGCCTTATAAATACAGAATTTCGGTTTAAATTCCATGACTACACCAAGTATCCACTTCCCGTTTCAACCACGATTTTAGCTCCGAAGCATCCTCACTTCGCAAATTCAAAATCACTAAATTGCTTGCATCATCATTGTAACCGTCGATTACCAGACCCTGGGACGCCAAGTACAGTAGCGAAGAAAAAATCTTTTTCAAGCTCGTTTGGTTCACAAACACTTCTTTCGTCTTTTGGTCCGAGATCTGCGCAACGAAGTTAACTGATTCTCTGAACGCATGCAACTTCATCACTGCCTCGGTTTGTTGGATTGCATTTTAATTTTTTTGTTCACTGAAAAAGGGTATCTAAAGGTGATTGGCAAATTATTGCCAGACTTTTGGTTCAACTGCCAAAAGTCCACCCCCAGGCAAAAGAAGCATCGAGAAAATACAAATTATCACATTATTTTACCCTTTATGGAAGCATTTGGTACGGGAGGTTCACGCTTTCTTCCTTCCCTTGATTCGAAGTAGTATTTCAAAAAATATTTCAGGCACTCTTTCTGGAGTCACTCTATTTCTTGGAATCCTCTCTGCGGCACATGCTACGCAGTTGGCCTGGCCGATGACAAGAAAAATGATGTGTTCAAGAAGTCGTCATTTTCCAGGATACTTTCAAGAATTGGCTGCGTTAGTGTGAGATTGGATTAGATTAGATGAACCAGTGCCGTAGCTAAAATTTAGGGGTAACACCATTTGGGAACATTTGACCACTGGACTTGGAAGAAAAAGGCTCTAGAAGAGGGGAGTGAACCCTAAAACCGCCCTCTTGTTACGACAGTCCAACAAACGGATGCACAACTGTAGTACCCTGGAGGGTGCTGTGGCGAGTAACCACTGGACATGTAGCGGATGGCTCTATCGCCTTTGGCGAGGCAACCATTGCATAGTGGGAAAAAATGAACCCAAATTCCCAAGTAAGAGAAGCCGCTGGTTTTTGAACCATACCAAATGCATTCCTGAAGGCAAATGGGCTAATAAAACGATTGGCACAGGTTTCGGGTTGTGTAGAGCACGGGAAGTGGTTCGTTTTGCCCCAATTCACCCTAAATTGATGGTTTTTCTTCATTCTACTTATATTGTTGCAAGCTCCGCATTATATTTTGAGTAAAAATGCATATATTTGACACATATCACATTTAGAAACTTAACAGGGATAATTTCATGTTGTGTCTGGCCCATTTTACCCCGTTTCATTCACATTATTTGATTTTTTTCGTTACTTTCCGAACAGCAGCAATCGTCACAAATTATTTTCGCTGGAAAAGTACATATCCAACAGAACATCTGCATAGAAGTATTTTGAAGCGTCTTTGCATGATTTAGGGTCTTGGAGATAGCCCGTTTTTCCCCCAATATACCTTAAATTGATGGTTTTTCTTCATTCTGCTCGTATTTGCAATTTTCGTATTATATTTTGAGTGAAAGTGCATATATTTTACACATATTATTAGGTGCGCAACTAAGTTCTCGCTGTTTTTTGGTGAAAAGGGAACTTTTTGGTGAAAAGGGTTACAAACGAATTATTCAAAGTATTGCCCATCACTAGCTACGACTTATCTTTCTGGTAGAACGTGAATACCATTTCGATAGAACTGTTCGTCTTTTGATGCTATCCAAGAATCAAGCCATGAGTGGAATTGCTGACCAGTGAGACCATGTGCCATCGAACGGAACAAGTAATAATCGGACGGTGCAATATCAGAGAATATGGCGGGTGGGGTAGGACTTCCCATTTGAGCGTTTCCAAGTAGGTTTTCACGGGTTTCGCAACGTGAGGTCGAGCGTTTTCATGCTGAAGAATCACTTTTTCGTGTCTGTGCTTGTATTGTGGCCGTTTTTCGTGCAGTGCTCGGCCCAATCGCATCAATTGAGTTCGATACCGCTCCCCGGTAATGGTTTCGTTTGGTTTCAACAGCTCATAATAAATAACACCAACTTGGTCCCACCAAATACACAGCATAACCTTCGCAGCGTGAATATTCGGCCTAGGCGACGATGTTGAAGCATGCCCGGGCAGTCCCCATGAATGTTTCCGTTTTGGGTTACTGTAATGAATCCATTTTTCGTCACCCGTCACAATGCGATGTAGAAAACTCTTCCTTTTTTGCAGTTTTTGGAGCAGTTGTTCACAGACGAAAAAACGACGCTCAACATCTCTTGGCTTCAAATCGTAAGGAACCCAAGTTCCCTGCTTTTGAATCATTCCCAACGCATGCAATCGCTTAGAAACGGCTTGGCGGGAAACTTCTAATCCTAAACCAAGCTCTTCTTGCGTTTGACTCGGATCCTCATCGAGCAATGCCTCCAATTCAGAGTCTTCGAAGTTTTTAGGCCTTCCTTCACGCGGACGATCATCAACACTGAAATCACCGTTTTTGAAGCGACGAAACCAATCACGACACGTTGTTTCACTCAGAGCAGCATCACCGTAAACTGTTTGGAGCTCTCGATGTGCTTCAGCCGCCGTTTTCTTCGAATGAAAGAAGAAAATCAACACTTCCCGCAAATGACGATTATTTGGCACAAAATCAGACATCTTCAAACACCTAAATTTTATAACACTAAACCAAAATCACTGATTTGGCAAAGCGGTTTGTTTACCATATGTCTGAGCTTGGTTTATGGCGCTTGAGATGTACAACATTCGACCAGCACTTACTACTGGCGCCATCTATTGCTAATCAGCGGGAGCTTAGTTGCGCACCTAATACATCTAGAAACTAAACAGGGATAATTTCATGTTGTGTCTGGCCCGTTTTACCCCAATTCATCCCTATTATTTGATTTTTCTTGTTGCATCTCGTGCAGTGCTGAGCTCCATCACGGTACTAACAGCGTTAGAATTGACAAATGAGATTCTGGCAAATAACAATCAAAGCAACAGAAGAGACTCTCTCTCTCGAACTTCTCATCAACATGAAATAACAACCGAGAGATATTTTTCTCTCGCGATTCTCACCCATTTTTTATATCTTGTACAAGTGTTATGTGTAACGATCATTTCGCCAAGAATAAATAAACCGGCATGGAAATTGACCATAATTTGTCTTCTCTAGTACACAGAAGGTCATGATGGTCATCGCTAGTACCGATGTTTCCACCGCCAAAACCGGCTGACATCACCCCGTCAGTGGCGATGTGTCCGCAGTTTGAGCTTTACGATTTAGTTAATTAAATGTTCCGTTCTTATGTTAGACCTTTTTGAATATCAAGGATTAAATTCCTATTTTCATAGGTACTACCGAATGTTACAACACGAGTTTGTACGACCGAATGTCACAACTAGAGTTTGTTTTCGCGAAATTTCTCTTGAATTAGTCGATTATGGGCTGCGTCAATGTCAGCGTCAAAATTGGCAAATAGTTGTCAAAATATATTTTTTCGTGCTTTTTACGATGATTTTTGTGCAAAGCTGTAATAATAATAATGTTTATTAACCTTCTTAAGATATTGGGGTCAATTCTGACCAATGGCGCTACTTCAATGTACGCTATCTTTTTTATATTTAAACCAATCTGGCTAAAATTTTGTGACTGTTAATATTTCACGGAATTCTTCATTTTTGCTTTATTTTAATATTTTAATATTTTTATTTCAATCAGTTCAAGATGGTTGCACAAATAAAGTGACACATGAGACATCAAGGTCAATATTGACCCGGATTTCAACCCTTGGTAGAATTTCGAAATTTTAACAAAGAGTTTAAATGTTTATGCACCATTTAAAATATTCTGGTTCCAAAAATGCATTGAAAAAAACAACTGGTTCCTCTAACATTGTCCACAGGGAATCTGCTACACATGGAAGGAATCTTTAGTTTTGCCGTGTTAACAGAAATGCATATAAAACATTCCAGACACATTGTAGAGAATTGGCGTCTTGAGCAAAGTTTCTTAGTGCGTAACAAATCTATTGATAACATCATATTAGTTCCCAAAATCTGGAACTAATATGACAACGTCATAAGACGATCCTCGACATGTTCATTAATTTTGCAGAAGATGGCATCTCTCTAGAACTACATATGATTGAAATAATCTACAGCGGCATCTCTGAGGCACAATCAAGACCTAATACGATAATGCCAAATGATCGCATAGAATATACTGAACAGCATTACCGACGAAGGCAACTCTCTAAAGACTAATTTGGAAAAGCGCTTATTGCTGACGACCACTAGCTTCATTTGACAAACATAGACTACAGCTGCTGAAAGATCTGGAACTAATATGATTACGTTGAAACATTACAAATATCACAATGAGAAACTTTTCCGAAGATGGAAAATCTCTAGAACTTCATTCGACAAAGATAGACTGCAGCGTCATCTCTGCGGCAAGATCATGAACTAATATGATGTTATCAAAAGACGACAAATGACATTTTAAGAAACTTTGCAGAAAACGGCAACTCTATAGAGCGTCATTTGAATGAAAGATAGACTGTAGCGCCAGATCTGGAACTAATATGATAATGTCAAAAGACGACAAATGACATACTGAGAAACTTTGTCGAAGACGGAAACTCTCTACAACTAGTCTGGAATGTTTTGTGTGCAGTTCTGTTCACACATTGAAATCAACACCTCCTTCCATTTGTAGCAGATTCTCGGTGGCCAATGTAACTGGAACTAAGTTTTTCTTCTATCAATGCATTTTTGAGACCATAACCTTTCAAATAGGGTACAATCATTGTGTCTAGGTTGAAGTTTCATAATTCTAGAAAGGGTTGAAATCCGATTCAATATTTATCCTAATGTCTCATGTGTCAGTTTTTTTTAAATATCCGAGGAAGGTTAATAAAAAAAAATTAAGGCTAAGGTTAGTAAAATGACAACATAAAAAGAAGTATGTTTTAATATGCACAGAGGTTAACACTTATTATGCTGAAAATAATTTGTCTTGCATATCGTTCTCACAGATACTTAGTGAGTGATTGATTTTTTTTACTCCCTTAATATCATATTCTCGGACAGTCATGAAGGCTTTCGTCACAAATGGTCGAATGAGATCAACCTGTTTTTGAGTGACATAGTATTTGACCATCATTCGTGAGCTGTAATGATCATGAGAAGATGATGGTCATAGTCTTATAACCGTCATGAATTGTACAGCACTGATCTCGTGTTTAAAAATTACTTTTTGGAACGGCAGGGCCAACAACATACCGTGTCCTCCACAGGGGTGTTTCAACCAGCTGCGTCGTTTGACAAGTACCGCGAGGGGCAAAACACCTGGTTTGGGGCCCACCGCCCCACATCACCCCCGCGCCCCCTCATCCGGGTGAACAGGCAGGTACACTGAGGCAAATGCACATAAGAAATTCAATAAAACCCCTTATGAAGTTCAGTCACAAGTTATTTTCATGAATTTCAATGCGGTACCTTATGAAACAGATTTTCTGGATGAAATCATAACGTAAGCTTTTCATAAGGCATTGGAAAAGAAATCAAAACAATGTAGCACATAATTCATATGGGTGCCTTATGAATTTTTAAATTAAGAAATCAGACACCTATAAGTCCGCATTATGAATTTTAGTAGGCACGCTTATGGAAAACAAAAAGCATAATTATAACATTTATATATTTTTGCATGAAATTGAAAACGTATTTTTATGGAATACAATAGGGCAAATGACGGATTCGGCAGGACTTATCGTTTGTCTTAGCCTATTATCGTCAGGGGGGTAAATGACGTCCTTGAGCACTGAGTTTTTGTATGAAGGTACATCATGTTCCAGAGCAACGTTTTGCAAAAATATAGCTCTCTACGACGTTATTTACCCCCTGACGATAATAGGCTAAGATAAACGATAAGTCCTGCCGAATCCTTCATTTGCCCTATGTAGTTTTTAAAATATTAAACTAGATCTCAATGCATTTTTAAAAGATCGCTGCCGATTTTTTGAACAATAGGAGACCAAAGGCGGCCCTCTGTGATGAGTGGTGGAACTAGCATGTTGAAGCAGATTTCAAATTTCTCCATGGTGCGCAATGGGGGGTTTCATTAAAATGCTTGTAATAAATTATCCAATCCTTTAAATTAAATTTGGTTTCCACAACAGGGGTCAAAAGCTGAAGTCTATCAATTTAAGCAAAAATTCATAAAAAAAAACAAAAAAAAAATAAATGTTTGCTTTAATTGATAGATTTTAACTTTTTAACCTCCGGTGTGCAAACCAAATTTATTTAAAATGATTGGATAATTTACTACAAGCATTTTAATGAAACTTTTCCTCCAGAACGAAATTATCAACTTCCTCTACGTCAAACAGTCGGCGGGAATTTCGGTAAGGAAATCCTGTAGCAACGCTTGCTCTTCGATGATGACTTCCATCTTGCTTTTTTAGCGCAGGCGCAGAAATGATGATGTTGATTTTTTTTTTCAAATAAACACTGTCGATTTTCAAAACTAGCCTTATGAATTTCAAATTCGTGACTCATGAATGGCTTACGTCCAAATAGTGAAAACCAAGGCGTCTAATTTGAAACGCATAAGTGACTTATGAAACAAAAAATTCCGTCGGTTTTGGGTTTTCATAAGTTTATCATTTTGAATTTCTTAAGTGCATTTGCCTGAGTGTAGGTAAGCAGGTTGTGGGGTGGGGTGGTTTTTTGGGGTTGGTTGTGATTGCGACGAATTTTGAAAGAATCTAGCAAAATAAAAAAATTTAGACTATTGAAATATGTGGATGCATTGGGGTCCTCCCTTAGCTCAGTCGGCAAAGGCGCAGCTACAAAGCAACACCATGCTGGAGGTGGCTGGGTTCGATTCCCGGTCTGGTCTAGGAATTTTTCGTAAAGGAAAATGTCTCGACTCCCTGGGCATAGGGTATGATTGTACTTGCCACACAATCATACAAATGCAAAAATTGTATTTGACATCGAAAGCTCTCAATTAATAACTTTGGAAGTGCATTTAGAACACTAAGTTGAGAGCAAGCAATAAGCGAATTGTGAAAGCAATAAGCTTGAAATGCTAAAGAAGAAAGAAGATGCATTGGGGTAAAGTGGGCCAAACACAACATGATATTATCCCAGTTAAGTTTCTAAATGTAATATGTGTAAAATGTATGAATTTTCACTCAATATTTATTGCGGAGATTGCAACTATATGTGCAGAATGAAGAAAAACCATCAATTTAGGGTGGATTGGGGCAAACTTCCCGTGCTCTACACAACACGAAACCTGTGCCAATCGATTTATTAGCCCATTTGCCTTCAGGAATGCATTTGGTTTGGTTCAAAAACCAGCGGCTTCTCTTACTTGGGAATTTGGGTTCATTTTTCCCCACTGTGCATTGCTAGGCAGCCATTGGCTATGCAGTCGAATACTCATGTCAGTGGTGAATTTGTAGCCAGCCGGTTGGCGTAACCACGAGCGAAATAAATGTGTGATCTAGTTGGCAGCCATCTTTCGGCAAGGTATGAACAGTATAAGCCAGCCACCATCATCATCGCTTATATGTGTAGAAAATGCATTAACTAGCAACATTAGGATGACCAGTTACTAGTCATAAGCAGATAATTGTTTACAATTATCTGCTAACAACTGTTGCAAATATGACGCTTGTAGTGCTGGCTAATGAATTGTCGCACAATATTAGTAAAGATGTGAATGGGACAGGTCCAAAGAAGATCTATCAAACATGGACCATTTAAAAACCGGGCTTTATAGGACGACCAATTTGATTAAAGCTAAAGAGTTTGTTTAAATTGGAATATATTTAACATACCGTTCCAAATTCTTGTCAATTGTAAGCCAGCGGTGGTTAAAAAAGTTTCTGCTTTCGCTTCGCCACATACCTTAAATCTTTTGTTCAATTTCAAACACGGCTGGGGGTCTCCGTTCCGTTCCGAAGCGCAAATCTGCCAAATATTTGCAGAAGCAAGCTTATGCCAAGAGCAGCATGCCAAATAGAAATTTTACTAATGGCGACCATCACGGAATATTGAACAATTGATTATAACATTCATTACACATTGCTAAGGCACTTTTGCGTACAACCTCATTGAGCTGTCCTTTGTAGTTTTTTTTTTGACTATAACTCTCCAAAAAATGGTTTTTCATAAAAACTGTGCACAAACCGGATTCGGAGAAAATTTTCTATTAGGAACACCTTAATGTATGCATTTTGTTATTCTTTCCTACCAACTATAACGACTTGAACACAAAGGCGAAGACATTATTTGCATTAAGAATTTTAGCATATTTCATAGACTTAGGACATGGGAAGCTTCATTTTTCAACCGATTCACCGAAATAAAAAAAAAACCATAATCGAAAGCCGAATTTTTTATAATTGTCCGGCGTTACCCAACTATGCGTTGCAATAAAATAAGAATTCATGGATATTCTCCGAAAATGTACTTTTAAAGGTGAAATAATACTTTAACCCCCCAAAGTTGGCGCCTATGTGCATGATATTGAACAGAAATTCACACTACTTTTACGATCTGTGTGGAGCATGACAATGGTAAAATCTTTTGACGATGATCCTCTGCCGTTAGCCGAACAAACAACCCATACATGAGAAACGACCGTTATCGACACCTGAAGTTTCAGTGGACAAGTATATAGTCCTAATCATGGTACTAAAGTGCAATAACGTTGAACAAATAAAGCCGTCCCCCGTGTCACTCCATCACCGTCATTCTAAAGCCAAATTCAAACAACCAAACCCAAGAGCTGCTTATCATCCATCTCGCCAAATATATTTAGTAAATAAACAATAAATTTTATCTTTCGCACAGGCCAATCACTGGTTATACTAGTACTGTATTTGATGATACGCCGGTCATGCAACCCTATCTGCTGGGTGTCATCGTTAGTGATTTTGTGCCCGTATCTGACGTGCAGTATCCCCGCCAAGGAGTATTCACGCGGTACAATGCCATTAGAAATGGGGAGGCCAACTTTATTCTCGAGGCCGGCTACAAAATTCTCAAGGTACTGGAAAGCTATCTGGAAACGGAATTCGCTCTTCCAAAAATCTACCAGGTTGCAGTTCCGGATTTCGCCGCTGGCGCAATGGAGAACTATGGATTGGTAAATGCCTGAAACGTCTGATTTTGATAACAGGAATAAACAACACAACTTTTTTTTTTGATCAGGTAACTTACAAGGAGGAAAAATTCTTCTACGACCGCCTAGCATCGCCACTGAAACAAAAGCACGAGATAGCAACGGTTGTTGGACACGAGTATGGACATCAGTTCTTCGGCAACATGGTTTCTCCGGCTTGGTGGAGTTTCCTTTGGATGAAAGAAGGATTCGCCAGATATTTTGAATACCTAGCGTCGGATATTGCCTTCCCAGAATTGCGCATCCGCGAGACCTATTCCGTTCAAAAAATGCAAAATGCCTTCGATCTGGATTCACTAGGCTCCTCGCGGCCCATGACATTCTACGTAAACACTCAGACTGAAATCGCTAACGTTTTCGATAATATTGCATACGATAAAGGTAGGCTATTGAATGATTAGATTTGGCAGGTAATAATGTTTCCCTCATCGACAGGAGGATCTATCATGCGAATGTTCCAGCACGCTTTTGGACCGGAGGTCTTCCGTCAGGGATTGATTAACTATCTACGAGCTAAGGCATTCCAAGGTGCATATCCAGAAGACTTCGCTAACGCTATCCAAAGAGCAATAGACAATTCCACCAACGTATTTCTTCCGCCATCCACTACCGTTTTGGATATCCTCAAATCTTGGACCGAACAGAGTGGATATCCAGTTTTACATGTATCCAGAGGTCTCGATCTACGAGTGTCACTAGTGCAGGACCGATACCTATTGAAGACCATGGACACAACAGAAGCATCCTGGATTCTGCCCTACAACTTCGCCACATCTAAGAATCCCAATTTCGATACGACCACTGATACGAGGTGGCTTCTCACCAACAGTACCATCCTAGCAGCAGAAGGATGGTCTGCATCTGATTGGATAATATTCAACAAACAACAAACTGGCTATTATAGGGTAAACTATGACGAACGATTATGGAACCTAATCATCGAGCAGCTATTGCGAAACCATACCGTCATCAATAACATGAACCGTGCCCAAGTTGTAGACGATGTATTGAATTTCGCCCGATCAGGCCGATTGGGTTATGACACGACTCTTAGATTAGTGTCGTATCTCAAGAGAGAACTGGACTATGTTCCTTGGGCAGCTGCAAACAATAACCTAAACGTATTGACACGTTTGTTTGCGGGTTCATCGAAGATAGATACTCTGAAGAAATATTTATTGAGTATAATCAATCCAGTTTTCGTACAGCTTGGTATGGCTACAAAACCCAGCGATGATCTCTTTTCCAGGCAGACCAGGGAGATTGTGGTAGATTGGGCTTGTAAGATGGGATCGCAGGACTGCCTGCGCAAGGCTTCAGAAATTGTACTGGAATCTGTTCAACCTACCAATAAGCTTATCGATCCTGATGTTCGAAACGCCGTGTATTGCGCCGGACTGGTGAATGCTAGTGAAAGTGTGTTCCTTGCAGTTTGGAACCGAATGCAGACGTCCAAGGATCAATCGTTCAGAACGGACCTGATATACGCTCTAGGTTGTACGGAGAACGTAGAACTAATGCAGCTATTCCTAAATACTTCAATCGCCAATGAAACGACCAACGTGAACTACTTTGGGCAAGAGCGGGAACGTGTCTTCGCTTCTGTCTACAGAAATGGAAGAAAAGGAATGCAAGTAGCGCTCAAGTTCTTCATGGATAACATGATGGAGATAAATGTGTTGTAAGTAGAAAGCGTTTTTATGTTCTTGTTTTTATCAAGTTTCATTAACTGTATATTTGCAGGTACAACAAAGGGAACTTTGGTGGCCGCGCCATAGGAAGTGCAGTAACTAATTTGGCAAAGTTTATCGTTGACGTCGAGATGAACACCCAATTCCAAGAATTGATCGAAAAGCTATCAGAAGCAGGTTTGTTACGTGACACCGACATTCTACGAGCATTGGAACAGTCTAGTGAAAACCTACAATGGATTCAATCAAGGGGCAAAAGCATTGAAGATTGGCTAGAAATGCGTTATCCAACACCAACGGAACCAACTACGGCGATGCCAACAACTACCATTGCCTCAACAACCACTACTACCACTAGGACTTCAACTACAACAAAGCCAGAGACAACAACAACAACAACAACAACAACCACGATGAGAACAACAACGCAGACCACTGAAGCCAGAACAACGACAACCATAATGGATTCAACAACCAGCACGACAGCGCCACAAGAAAGTACTTCGGCCGAGGCCATAATAGAAACTACAACCGAGAAAGACGGAGGAGCCCATAGCCTGCAGATAACAGGAGCACTGTTACTTGCTTCCATACTGTTTAGCTTTATGTGAGAAATATCCTGATTTCAGTTATAGCAAGGCTTGTATAGAATGAAATCATGAACAAATATTTGAATAAATTGCACAAGCCGACAATCCAAGCTTTTTGACACTGCCGCTATTTTCTAAAGCCGCATACACTTTTTACGTGTAATTCATGGATCAAGTAGAGAATTGAACTACTTGCTGTTGGACTTTGTTTTCTATACTGAGGTACAATATAAATAAAAATCATATTGCGACCGGCACGACAATTGGTTATTAGGTTTTGAGCGTTAATATCTCAGTCGTTTCTCTAAAGGTTTCTAACGTTTTTGCACCAATCGATCGGAAATATTTCTACACATCGATTTAAATGGAGGACATTGTTGATTTCAGTCCACATATTAGGTGCGCAACTAAGTTCCCGCTGTTTAGCAATAGATGGCGCCAGTAGTAAGTGCTGGTCGAATGTTGTACATCTCAAGCGTCATAAACCAAGCTCAGACATATGGTAAACAAACCGCTTTGCCAAATCAGTGATTTTGGTTTAGTGTTATAAAATTTAGGTGTTTGAAGATGTCTGATTTTGTGCCAAATAATCGTCATTTGCGGGAAGTGTTGATTTTCTTCTTTCATTCGAAGAAAACGGCGGCTGAAGCACATCGAGAGCTCCAAAAAGTTTACGGTAATGTTGCTCTGAGTGAAACAACGTGTCGTGATTGGTTTCGTCGCTTCAAAAACGGTGATTTCAGTGTTGATGATCGTCCGCGTGAAGGAAGGCCAACAAACTTCGAAGACTCTGAATTGGAGGCATTGCTCGATGAGGATCCGAGTCAAACGCAAGAAGAGCTTGGTTCAGGATTAGAAGTTTCCCGCCAAGCCGTTTCTAAGCGATTGCATGCGTTGGGAATGATTCAAAAGCAGGGAACTTGGGTTCCTTACGATTTGAAGCCAAGAGATGTTGAGCGTCGTTTTTTCGTCTGTGAACAACTGCTCCAAAAACTGCAAAAAAGGAAGAGTTTTCTACATCGCATTGTGACGGGTGACGAAAAATGGATTCATTACAGTAACCCAAAACGGAAACATTCATGGGGACTGCCCGGGCATGCTTCAACATCGTCGCCTAGGCCAAATATTCACGCTGCGAAGGTTATGCTGTGTATTTGGTGGGACCAAGTTGGTGTTATTTATTATGAGCTGTTGAAACCAAACGAAACCATTACCGGGGAACGGTATCGAACTCAATTGATGCGATTGAGCCGAGCACTGCACGAAAAACGGCCACAATACGAGCACAGACACGAAAAAGTGATTCTTCAGCATGAAAACGCTCGACCCCACGTTGCGAAACCCGTGAAAACCTACTTGGAAACGCTCAAATGGGAAGTCCTACCCCACCCGCCATATTCTCTGATATTGCACCGTCCGATTATTACTTGTTCCGTTCGATGGCACATGGTCTCACTGGTCAGCAATTCCACTCATATGATGACATCTCAAAATGGCTTGATTCTTGGATAGCATCAAAAGACGAACAGTTCTATCGAAATGGTATTCACGTTCTACCAGAAAGATGGGAAAAAGTCGTAGCTAGTGATTTGTAACCTTTGTTTTCAAAATAAAGTTCCTTTTTCACCAAAAAACAGCGAGACCTTAGATGCGCACCTAATACTATTTTTTTTGTAAATGTATTTATTTATTCAGGCTCAACCGAATCAACTTTACAGAGCCAAGTTATCGTTTTATATATTACAAATTGGAAAAAAAAATCTTAAAACTAAGTTAAAGGTATGAAACCGATTGCTCGCGGTTGTCTCTAGGTGCATAGTAATTACAATTTTATGGATGGGTAAATTACTAGTTTTCTGTGGCGTTTAATGAATAATGATTAGACATGAGGCGAGACATCACACGAATGAAGTCGCGACCCACATCCAATCCCCTGAACCAACATTTTTTCGACACCTTGGGAGTGATAGAATGTAGCCATCGCCCCAAATCTCCTTTACTCCATTTATACTGCCAGCTAACGAGTGATATCTAACGAAAAATAGGAAAAAAATCGTTGAAGGCGATTTGTCGGTCGTAAATATCGCCTTCCATAGCGCCCACCCTTGCAAGCGAATCCGCTCTCTCATTGCCCGGAATTGAACAATGAGATGGGACCCATACAAAAGTGATGATAAAATAACGCGAAGATAAAGCACTTAGAAGCTCCTGTATTTTCATGAGAAACTAAGAGGTGTGTTTTACCGGCCTCAAGGGGCGAATATAGAACTGAGACTATCCGTGAAAATGAAATATTGATCCGGTGTCAGTGAGGCAACAATTTCTAGCGTAAAGTGTATTACCGCTAATTCAGCGACATATACGGAACAAGGAGCTTGAAGTTTACGTTTGGCGCTATGAATTTCATTAAATATAACAAAGCCTGCTGACTCCTCTATCAAAGACCCGTCAGTGAAAAACATTTTAGTGGAATCAACTTGGCCTAACTTTGCAGCAAATATAACAGGAGCAATCATAGGACGATGATGCTCTGGGATTCCACGAAGCTGCTGCTTCATGGATAAATCAAAATGAACCGAATTTTCGAAGTCGAAGAAGCAAACAAGATTGGGAATATTCGGCGAAAGGCTGACATCCTGTGTTATGTACAAATGATACAAAGTCATGAAGCGCGTTTGAGGGTTCAATTCAGGAAGCTTCTCAAAGTTTTCGATCACCTGGGGGTTCATAACTTCACATCTGGTGAGGAGCCGGAGGGACAATTCTGTAAACCGATCCGAGAGTGGCAACATGCCAGCCGGCACTTCAAGACTCATGGTATGAGTTGAGTGCATGCAACCTAATGCGATACGAAGACACCGATACTGAATATGTTTCAGTTTAATGATGTGCGACCGCTGACTGAAAACAAAAACTACCGTATTCTATGACCGACAAAATCGTGGTTCGGTACAACGTTAGAAGATCTTACGGATGTGCTCCCCACCAGGTTCCGATGATTGTTCGAAGAAAGTTGATCCTTTGCTGGCACTTTCGCTTAAGATACTCAATGTGGGATCTCCAGGTGCACTTTGAATCGAACCAGACCCCACGATATTTAAATGACATAGAATGAGTTATCGGTGTACCCCAAATTTGAAGCTTCGGTTGTGCTGGGTTATGCTTCCTAAAAAAAAATACCAACTCAGTTTTCTCCGTAGAGAATTCGATACCTAGCTCTAGAGCCCAAGTAGACAAATTGTCCAAGGTATCCTGTAAGGGTCCTTGCAGATCGGCCCCAGTGGGTCCCGTGACAGACACTACGCCGTCATCTGCAAGTTGTCTCAACGTACAGTTGTCACTTAGACAACCATCAATATCTTTGACATAAAAGTTATACAAAAGGGGCATGAAACATGATCCCTGGGGAGACCCATGTAGCCAAATCGGGAAGCTGTAGAATTACCATGAGAAAAGCTCACATGTTTCTCTGACAGCAAATTGTACAAAAAATTATTCATTAATGGAGAAAAACTACAAGCGTGGATTTTATCTGAAAGAACTTCAACAGATTCGGAATCAAAAGCCCCCTTGATATCCAAGAATACAGAAGCCATTTGCTCTTTTTTTTTAGCAAAAGCTAACTGAATATCTGTGGAAAGCAACGCGAGACAGTCGTTCGTTCCCTTACCCCTACGGAAACCAATTGAGTATCTGAAAGCAGGTTGTTCGTCTCAACACATTTGTCCAGGCGGAAGAGGATCATTTTCTCCAACAACTTTCGAATACAAGATAACATCGTGCTGGGTCGATAGACTCCTGTGGTCGGACGCGGGATTACCAGATTCTTGAATGGCAATTACTCTCATCCATCTGGGCCACATACTATTGAAAAAGTCATAAATGTTAAACCCTGTCTTAAAAAATACATTGATTCAAAGAATATTGCATTGTACAATAAAAATGGCTTACATTTAGTACCGTAGTCCTACGTCATCATTTCAAACAACCCAATGAGGCTGTACCTTGTAGTTTTTAACTAGATTTTTTTGAAGACATAATTCATAACAAAATTAGCAAAACGTTAAGGACAAGGGAGTATGTTGACGCGATACTCGCTTTATTGGAAGCGGAGAACACCTCTGCACTTCCACGAGAAATCACTGGGATGTTGGATAACAGGGATGGTTGGCAGCAGGGTTCGTTTTGGTAAACGATAAGCTATCTAGTGAAGTGTTCAAATGTTAGTACCAATTTACGATTTGAACCACATTTTAACAACAGTAAGAATGCTACTGGGGCCTCTCACATAGTATGATGGTGTAACACATAGTAACTTTCAATTTATACAACTACATTCTACACAATATTTTACCACTGGAACCAATATCTGCAACGAGCCAGTTGAACCTCCTAAAGAGCAATCCATACCTTGAATTACGATTGAAGGATTTGGTGAAATGAAAGTCACTAGAATCATTTCGTGCCTGCGGTCTCTTTATGCTTCTATTGATATCCAAGTTCAACTAACCAGGCAAAAATGAAACCTATACGAAACTTCAAATCGATAGCCGTCAAGCTATAGACTGTTCCAGAAAGTATACGCACACTTTCAAAATAACAAAACTATTTTTTTTTAGTTTTAATAATTTTATTTGTATTTGTGTTTAATATGATATTTTACTCTTGTTTAATCAAATTATTTAATCATAGCCAAGACTCCTAACTTTTCCTCGAACATGACCCATTAGCTTCTGCACAGTGGTACTTCCCACCATTTCGACCACTTTTGGCCAATCTTTTTTTAATTTTTGGATGTCGCCGCTGGTTTTATGAATTTTCGAAGCTTTGCTTTGGTTAAAGCCCAAAAAGTCTCGATTGGCAGTGCCTCCGGGCAGTTCGGCGGATTCTTGTTTTTCGGCACGAAACATACATTTTGACTTTTGTACCATTCTAAAGTGACCTTTGCGTAATGACATGAGGCCAAATCAGGCCAAAACACTACTTGACCTTCGTGCTGCCTGATCATCGGCAATAATCGCTTCTGGAGATATTCCTTAACGTGTTTCTGAGTGTTCATCGTCTCCGTTGTGATGTACGGAATAGATGTTTTACCACACTCGCATATTGCCTGCCAAACCATAATCTTCTTACCGAATTTTTCGGTAAAAATTGCCTTCTCCGTTTCGGGGATGTCTTTGTCTTCGCTTACAGTATAGAATTGTGGTCCGGGAAGCGTTTTGTAATCTAGTTTCACATACGTTTCGTCGTCCATTATTATACACCCAGAATTTCTACACAATATCGAATCGTAGAGTTTCCGGCCCGTGGTTTCACGGACGCGGCCTGTTTTGGGTTCTTTTTGGGTTTTCTCTGCTTTCGGTATGTTTTTAGCCCAAGTCTTTCTTTGGCACCCATGACGTTACTCGACGAGGTCCCTAGTTTTTTCGCAACATCCCGAACTAAAGTAGCTGGTTTTCGCTTGTAGGCATCCCTGATCCTTTTATCGATATCCGGACTAACAGGACCCGATTTCCGACCACTCTTCGGCGCATCTTCAAACGTACACTGTTCTCTATATTTTCGAATCGCAGATCGTACCGCTCCGACGCTTACACCCTCTTCCTTGGCCAATTTTCTCAAGGAGAGTCCGCTCACAGTGCACCATTTGTGCACGATACTTTTTCGTTGTTCCGGAGTAAGACCGCGCATTTTGATAGGTAACACAAAACTGAGCACTTTTTTGATGCTATGTCATTCAGAAATGTGCAAACAAAAGGACGCAGCCAAAACATGTTGAAATAATTCATTATATTCAAAGTGACCGTTATAATAAGGTATGCTTATACTTTCTGGAACAGTCGTTAAATGATTTAAAAAAAACTTAAACTTTCCAGGGATGGTTTTTTGGAATATTTCCAACCATAATTTACTATGTCCGTTCGTAAATTCGATTTTTTTTTTTGAAAATCTACACCGCCTTGTGGTATATGCGGTGAAGGGTTGGTTTAGTGCACGTGAGAGTGTTGGAACATGACTTTGTGTATCAGTAAAGGGTAACATACATTCCATATTACATCAATGCATGGGCCGGGACCACCAGATCAGAGATTTTTCGTGTCAGGATAACGTCGCCGGCTGGAATTGATACTAGCTCGACTAGAGTCAGAAACAACCACGTTTATCACCATACTACCGCCCAAGTAACAATTTTAGTTTTATTCCTGCCGTATAGAACTCCTCCTGGCTTTGTTGATAAAACTACATTCAAAACTGTTTCGTCTACCAACACCTCCTTTATGTTACCTTAAAGCCGAAATTTGTACAACATGGCCCACTCTATAGACGGTTGTGAAAACAAGTTAATAAAACCTCTATAAGACCATACAGATTTTCAAGATATTCCAGTGAAAGATGTTATGACCACTTGAGAACCTTCATAAAACCTATTAGCTGCCATGAAAACCTGCATACGGCCAAATGGCCACAGCTGTCAAACTTCACTGTGATATCGTGGTTGGTTTTTGTTGTTCTGCTTTGTTCGATTAGCAGTAAATAATATCTAAGAAAAAATCAAAATGTCCAAAACAAATTAAGTTTTTTTTTACAGCGTATCATCCTCCAAATCATATTCGCATTAAATTGTATGATGAATATTGGCACAAAAAGAACCGTAAAATAGTGCGCCTCGGAGTTTATGCGAGACATAAAAAAAAGTTAAAACAAATATATTCGATAAATTAATCATGAATTTCCTGGAAATTAATGAAATTCAATAAGGTTATCTAAAAAAATGCCGAAATTGGTCTCAGATCTACAGTTCATATGTATTTCATTTAAAATTTGGTGTATTTATTTTTTCACATTTCAATTATGTCTTACATTTCAATATTGGATAAAAAAATCGATTGGATAAAAAAATCACAGTTTTGCCAAAAAGCCAATTTATCTTCGCAATGACTACTATAAAACCAATTTGCCGTTTAATGCATTTACTGGAGGCAAAATGGTTTTAAAATGCTTTTTCAACTGACCATAATAAGATAATATGAATGAGTCCTAAAACGACATTTCAAAACAACATTTTACGAGTTCATAAAGTCGAAATAAAACCTTTGATAGGAGTAAAAGGAATTGGAGAAAACAAGGTTTCAAGATCGTTCTAAACAAGCTGTGTAGGTTGTCATAAATCTGACTAATATATGAAACCTATTGGCTCCATAATAAGGCCAAATTGATTTCTAGTGGCTTTCATAAACTTTTGATAAAACTTAGAGCTGGATGGTTTTGGCAATTTTACTCGGGCGGTGCCGTCGCTGTATGCACGTCGAAGGTCTAGTTGTTGAAATGAAAAACGTTACTCGGAAGCAGAGGATCTGGTGAAGTACATTTTCTAAATCGCAGAGCAGTTCAGCAGCCTAGCAAATGCCGGACAAAAGCTGGAGGAAAAATATCATGATCGCCTTAATCCTGCCAAGCTTGCCGAACACGCTCAACACGATGACTACTGCCCTTGAGAGTCGTTCGGATGGAAATCTAGAACGCTAGAACTCGTGAAGCAAAAACTACTGGAAAAACAGCGACGAATCAAGGTGCCGGTTTGGATTCAACGATGCATGAAGGACAAAGGAAGATGAAAATGTCATTGGCCTGTCACTTCTGGAACAAATTGTCTACGAAATACCAAGTAGGAAACGAAGCAGGGTGAATCGACGCAGTCTATGCCGAGACAGGATAATGCCGTGTCATTTGCGTTTCAGGCTTGTAGAAGAGGAGGGTTAAGGTAACCTTTGGACAGTGGATTCGGGCGTTATAAGCCGAGATTTTTTTCCCCGAAACTGTACGAGAGCGAAGTGAAGCTCGTTACGCTGGCTGACGGGAAGAAAGCGGGTTTCGAAGGAGACAAATGGGCGAAAACACTAAATGTGGCCGTCTATTTGCAAACTTTCTCACCATCCAGATCCGTTATAGCCACGCCGAGTGAATTTTGGCACGATCAAATGTCGGATGTCGGGCACGTGCTAGTTTTTATTCTTGGATGCAGCTTCGTCCCATTCAATAGATTTATTATTCGGTTTCTTCTATCGCATATTCTGATTTAAGGCTTTGCCAGCACACAACACACCATACAATATAAAAAAGGAAAAAAAAAAAAAAAAGCTAAGAAACACTTAAAAGATTTATATACATGATTTCTTGGTCATTCGGTAATGAAAAAATAAAACTTTACTCTATTCTGTTTATGGTTTTTGGGCTGTGGTTGGGATGAGCAAATGAAACAACCGCAAACGTGAATATGTCATTATAATTAACCCACCAACACTGCATCGCGTAAATTAGTAATAGTTGGAAACATAGTAACAAAATATGTCCCTATCATTGACCCAATTTACGGGTTTCTTGTAAAATCATTGTTATTTTAACTGTGTAAACAGTTAGTTAATAACGTGTGACTATTATCTGTACATCTAGGCTGCATTACTCGGCATCGGTTTAATTTATCCAAATTAAGATCATTAGAAGCTCGTGGAAATAATGTGTTCAGCTTAACCAGTGAAATCATGGTGTCTAAAAAGTTCAGAAAATCGAAAAATACGTGGAAGTGAACAATTATAAATGTCTAAAAATGTCGTAACTTCTTTGCAATTAATCGATAATCCTGATAGTAACATTAATTTTGTTGATTATCGCTGAATTAATGACTCATTTGGTACATAGGCCGAATGGAGGAGCTAGGCTAACGCTACATTCCGTTAACCTACCATGACATTTTTGTGCTTGACTATAACTATAACTATCAAATACATATTGTTACTTTGTTTAGTCCAGAAAGCTACAGCTGTAGATTTTAAGTTTTGAACTCCAGGATTGTTTGAATAACTCCAGGATTGTTTGAAGAACATCCGACGATTATCTCATAATGTCTGTCGATCTTCCAAGATATTCAATGAATATGTTTCAATGCACAACGTGGTTTTGCATAGCCCAGAAAGCTTATGTTGTTAAGCTAGGTCTTATGTTCTGATCTCAAGGATAGTTTGGATGACACAGAACATGTCATTAATTTATAACGTTTGTGGACATTTAAGAATATTAATTGAATATGTTTAAATATTTATTGTCCCTGGGCATCGGCAAAACCTTGAGGTAGTTTGACTTCAACTACCAGGTCCCAGGGCTGGTCTGGTTCTTTAACACAAGTGTTGCCAGCTCATTGAAAAAAAAGAAAGAGAAAGAAGAAAAAAAAAAGGGAAGAAAGGCTGTCTGTCTGTCTGTCTGTCTGTCTGTCTGTCTGTCTGTCTGTCTGTCTGTCTGTCTGTCTGTCTGTCTGTCTGTCTGTCTGTCTGTCTGTCTGTCTGTCTGTCTGTCTGTCTGTCTGTCTGTCTGTCTGTCTGTCTGTCTGTCTGTCTGTCTGTCTGTCTGTCTGTCTGTCTGTCTGTCTGTCTGTCTGTCTGTCTGTCTGTCTGTCTGTCTGTCTGTCTGTCTGTCTGTCTGTCTGTCTGTCTGTCTGTCTGTCTGTCTGTCTGTCTGTCTGTCTGTCTGTCTGTCTGAACCTTATAGAATTGAAAACTACTGAAGCGATCGGCGTGAAATTTTGTATGGAGGAGTTTGCATCATAACAAAAACGATCCTTTTCAAACTTTCAGACAGTAAAATTTAAATCGTTTGTAAGCTTTTGGCATATACATTTCATTCAACTTCAATAACTGTACTGTACCTTAACGCTTAACTCCACTCTATAAGTTCTGTATAACATCTGGCTGAAGCTTCTTCCGTTCGGAAACCCACTTTTTCTTCATGTCTTCCTCAGATTTGACGTCCTTGGGATGCTCCATAGTGTCTTACTTCCATTGCGTTGGGGGAGTTCATGTCCTTGGGTACGAAAGTGACCCCTTGGCTTCGTACCACTACAGGACAACATTTGAATAGTGGCACGAAGCTAGATCCGGCCAAAAGATCGTAGGGCTCTCGTGTTGCTTCAACAGAGGAAGCAGACGCACTCCTTGAGGTAGATCTCCCCGTTTGCAGTCCCGGTAGTCACGAACGGCGCACTCCGTTTGCTACAGAAGCAGATTGCATGCCAAATCATGTATTTCTTGCCAAACTTTGAAAGTTTCTGCTTCCTTACTTCCTCCGGAACAACAAACATGTGCTGGGCCCGGAAGCCCCGGAAGCTGCCGAAAGTCTACCTTGACGTAAGTCTCATCATCCATGATGAAACAATGACGCTTCGTCAGCATCTGGGTGTACAGTTTCCTGATCACTAATAGAACATTCATACTGACCGCATTTCTTCTTCCGTTCGATGCTCATAGTTTCGTAGTAACTTTTAATCACCGTTGATTGCACGATTCCGAGTTGTTTTCCTATGTCCCGATGAGAGAGTTGAGGATTTTACAGGTGCTTGCGCACAATCAATGCGCGACGTGGCCTTTTTTTTCATTTGTCGAAAAACTGACAGCGATGAAAATACAACAACAAAAAAGCACTCTAAACTACTTCTACCCATATTTTCAAGAGAAAATATCCAATGGGTAATTTTCTACAGCATTTTTTCCGAGATGCAATTTGATGTGGGACATCCTTTACAGCCCAAAAAAAAAAACTACTGTTACAACTGTAGATCTTATGTTCTGAGATCAAAGCCTGTTTATTTCACCTAGATCACCCTAGTTTATTTCATAATATTTTTTTAATGTTCGAAAATATTCACTGAATATGATTGATTACGTAGCGTGACATTGTATAGCCAAAAAAAAAACTTAAAAACTATAGCTTATGTTCTGAACTCAAGGACAGTTTTGATGACCTAGAACATCACAAAATCATCAAATAATGACTGTTGACTTTCCAAAAGGTTCGTTCAAAATGTTTGAATACATATCGTGACCTTATGTAGCCCTAAAAGCTACTGTTTCAACTGTAGATCTGAAGTTCTGAACTCAATTACATTTTGGATAACCTTGAACAACCCAGAACGGTAGAAATATATTTTACGTTTATCAACAAAAATTTAATAATATGTAAACAACGCTTTACACTATTAATAACCCAAGTAACAATTTTAGTTTTATTCCAGCCGTATAGCATTCCTCCCGGCTTTGTTGATAAAACTACATTCAAAACTGTTTTGTCTACCAACACCTCCTCTATGCTTCTTTAAAGCCAAAATTTGTACAAAGTGGCCCACTCTATAGACGGTTGTGAAAAAAAGTTAATAAAACCTTTATAAGACCATAAAGATTTTGAAAATAGTCTAGTGATAGATGCTATGACCACTTGAGAACCTTCATAAAACCTTTTGGCTGCCATGAAAACCAGCACGCGGCCATATGGCCACAGCTGTCATACTTAACTGTGATATTGTGGTTGGTTTTTGTTGTTCTGCTTTGTTCGATTCTCTGCTCTTCTGATTTATTTAGCAGTAAATAATATCGAAGAAAAAAGGTTAAGGGAAAGTTTGTTTGATAGTAAAATATCCAAAACAAATTAAGTTTTTAACAGCGTATCATGCTGCAAATCATACACGCATTTAATTTTGTGGTTAATATAGGCACGATAAGAGCCGAAAATTAATGCGCCTAGGAAATTATGCGAGTTCACAACAACAAACACAAAATTAAAATAAATATATTCGATAAATTAATTATGAATTTCTTGAAAATTGATGGAGTTCAATAAGGTTATCTAAGAAAATGCAGAAATTGGTCTCTGATCTACAGTTCATTTGCATTACATTTAGAATTTGGTGCATTTATTTTTCCACATTTCAATTATTTCGTATATTTCAATATGGCGATTGGAAAAAAATCACAATTCTGCCATAAAGCCAAGTTATCTTCGCAATGACTACTTTAAAACTATTTGGTTATTTGGTGGCTTCCCTCAATGCCAATTTGCCGTTTAATGCATTTAATGTAGGTAAAATGATTTTAAAATGCATGTTCAGCTGACCATAATAAGATAATAGAATGAGTCCTATAACGGCATTTCAAAACAGCATTTTATCTGTCTGCTTTATTTTTTTTACGTAGACAGATAAAATGCTGTTTTGAAATGCCACAACAGCATTTTATGAGTTCATAAAGTCGAAATAAAACCTTTGATAGGAGTAAAAGGAATTTGAGGAAACGAGGTTTTAAGATCGTTTTAAACAAACTGTGTAGGTTCTCATAAGCTTGACTAAAATATGAAACCCATTGGCAGCTTTTGGTGTCATAATAAAACAGAATTGATTTATAGTGGCTTTGATATAACCATAATAAAACTTAATAAAGCAGGATGGTTTTGGAAATGTTACTTGGGAAGGCATTTATTTATTTTTTCTTTCTGAACTTCTTCATACTCAGGATGTTCTAGCTCGTCAATTAGGTCTTAAACTCATGTGTTATTATTTTTCTCAGGTAGAAGAGTTGATGTAAGATATATTTGCCGACAGTGTACACTTTTATTCAGTCTGTGATTTTATACAGTCATTTTCCTTTTGAGGTCATATCTAGACAAAATCGTCAAAAGGTCGAAAGTTCAGATCCCAGAAAAATACGCTAGAAGTCATTGTTTACAAATGTTACTTTCGACCTTTTGACTATTTCGTCTAGATATATGGCCCCTTAGGCCTGAGGGGGTTAAGCGGGATCATCAGCACTGCTGGAGCTTAACCAAGAAGTTACTTAGAGGCGATTCAGTATTCGGAGAAAGAAGCATGGCAAAAAGTGATGGACGAGAAGATACAGTCACTACTGGACCACCACACGTGGGAACTAGTACCGTTGCCACCGGATTTGGCAACAGTTTGTCTTTCGTGGACTTTCAAGAAGATGCAGAACGAAAGCAAAAATTTGGTGCGATATAAGGCCAAGCTGGTCGCACAGGGTGTCACCTAAAAATATGGAAGGGACTACGACGAGGTGTTTACGAAAGTCGAAACCAGTCGAGACAACATGTTGGTCAAGTATCCGGTAATTACGAAGGCACTGCCTTATCGAAGTAGGCACTGCATACTTAAGGACGTGTTTTTCATTTTGGGCTATTCATAAACCACGTAGACTTTTATGGGGGAGAGGACGGGTTGACCAAAGTATACGCTCCATACAAAATTTCAAAAAGATGTATGTATAAAAGTCTACGATGGGGGAGGGGGGTCTGAGATTTTCACAAATGAGTCTACGTGTTTCATGAACAGGCCCTTTCGCTGTCATTTTTTCCTTTAATATCACAAATCTTTAGCAAAGTTTCTTAGTGTTTTGGGACCTCAGATATCTCAGTCGAGCGTCAAAGACATTTAGAAGAGAAGAAGCATTTTGTCCACAGTTCATGTTCATCTTCAAATTATTTCATTGATTGGAAGTGAATCGGAAAAGACCATACATGGTAAAGAGCTGTATCTTGAAAGAAATCTTATTTTGCTTCTGTGGTGCTGCCCCACCTAGTGCCATGATACCCTTTAAGAAGCTGTGTTGGAAGGGAATTGGATTTGATACCAAACTAATTACAATGGCGGCGGCGTAACGAATCAGCATTGACCATTTTCATTTTTACTGCTAATAAGCTAGTGTTGTTTTAGAGGCTACATTCGGTGGGATTTATCTGATAATAATCATACAATAAAATCCTTTTTTTTTTCTTAAATATTACTTAACGCGTGCCTGGTTTGAAAATTTTACATTTAGTATTATTTGAAAAAAAAAGAAAAAAAATGGGGGCGACCCCGGCGCAGAGGTTCATATCCATAGCTCTCACGCCAAAGTCACGAGTTCGACTCTCACCCCGGACAAGTTAAGAAAATACCCAAACCGGTATTTGAGTGACTACGACGAGAGATGAACCAGCCCAGGGCTGAAAGTCTCGATAATCAAGGAAAAAAAAATCTGGAAATCTGGAAATGTGCTGCAGTACCCTTTTCCAAATGATATCGGTAATGTTTACAAGTGGGGCTTATTGTATGTGAAAGTAACATCGGAATGGGCTTGACTCTCCAGACACTCTGAAATGGGTTGGTGGATCGGTAGTAGAGTTATCACTTTGTAGCTTCCGGATTTAAGTTGCTTTCAATGGTCACTTAAATCCGGATTTAAGTTGCAAACCGATTTCTTTCATAATATCATTGCGGGCCGCTGAACAAACACACACACACTTGTTCCGTGTAGTACTGGGGGACCTAAATCTCTGTAAATATGATGCTGTCAAGTTTATTCGATTTAAGTTCTACAAATAAAGGAATTCACAGAGCCATGTCAAGCTAATTAGAGCAAACGCAAAATTATATTCTTAGTACCAACAGAATTTGTTAACTCAGCCAGATATATCTCAGCGTTATCTTCAGAAGGGCTTTACTAGGCGTTTGTCGAACAGATGACAAATAAAGGCTACTTGCATGTTATCGACAATGGACAACCATGCTTGAATGGTGAGCTTCGTAACTCTTAATGAACGTAATTGTCGCATGAGAGCTTCTAAATACTATGTTCCTCGATTCGCGCCAATAGTGATAACGTTATCAATGAAAATGTCTGCGTCTATAATTTACCTATCAAATTACCCGAAAAACTGCCGCACTCCACCTCAAGATAAGTCAATGTCACGGCAATGATAATAATCCCCAAATAGACCATTGTATGCCAATATATTTTGATTGATCGGTCTAGAAGGGCTATCCGGATACTTCACGTGTTGCTGTCTGGAATGTATGTTTCCAACTGGAAAGAATGTTGTAGAAAGGTTTTTCAACTGGTAAATCCGTCCTAAGCCATCTTGAGATGTGCTTTGGATCTTGAACTTCGAAAGTAAGCCGTCCTTGCTCTGGAAAGTATGGCATTTCTTCACATAGACAAAACCCACGGGGAGAACACTTCATTGCTACCGGCTCGCGATAAGATAAGATAATTAATAATTGATGTGCTGAGAAGATTCATCGTGATTTGATTGTGCTGGGAGAATTCAGTTCACCTGTAGCTCCCAACCCATTAAGATGTGGAAAACGGCAATCCTGGTGCTGGGCCTATCGTCAGCCGTCTTTTCTGGTGTGCCTTTGCTCAACAGAAACCTCCCTGCAACCACCAGGCAGGAAACCGTCACTGGATACCGCCTACCCAATACCACAAGCCCACTCCGATATGATGTTGAGCTTACAACGCACGTTCACGACCACGGAAGTGCGAACCAGTTTGACTTTGAAGGAAAAGTGAGTGTTTCTCTACAAGTCCTAGAGCAGAACGTACAAAATATCACCCTTCATCATCGTCGAATTACGGTGACCCACGTGAAGCTATCTGAAGCAGGCACAACCGGCAATAACGTGATAGTTGATGATGATTCGAGTTTCTCCACGGATGAAACATACGAATTCCTAATCGTCCATTCTCCATCGACCTTGAAAGTCGGAACCTACATGCTGGAGATCAATTACCATGGAGTGCTTCGCAGTGATAATGGTGGATTCTATCGTTCATCCTACACGGATGCCAACGGAAAAACACGGTGGATCGCAACCACGCAGTTTGAATCGACAGATGCGAGACATGCTTTTCCATGTTACGATGAACCAGGGACTCGTGCTCCGATCGGTTTGAAGTTGACGCATGGCAACACTTATCATGCTATCGCAAACATGCCCATCAAAAATCAAGTGCCTTTGTAAGTGGAATTACTCAAAAGAAACTAACTTTCACCACTGATAACTCTTTAATCCTTACGTTACAGCAATCAGAACTACACAACAACCGAGTTTGAAGACACGCCGAAAATGCAAACATATCTATTGGCGTTTGTTGTTTCCGATTTTGAAAGGGTATCCGATACACAGAACAACCAGTCGGTCTACGCAAATCCTGCCTCGATTCACAACGGTGACCTCAATTTTGCTCTGGAAGCAGGTGTTAAAGTGATTCACGCTTTAGAAGATTACGTTAACGTGAACTACAGCTTACCGAAGCTCGATCAAATTGGTATCCCAGATTTTGCAGCCGGTGCAATGGAAAACTGGGGTCTAGTGACCTATCGTGAGGAGGCACTCATCTACAACGCCACCAAATCGCCCATGGGTCAATTGAAGCGTACTGCCCTCATCATTGCCCATGAGTATGCTCACCAATTTTTCGGCAATCTAGTGTCTCCAACTTGGTGGAACTATCTTTGGTTGAATGAAGGGTTTGCAACCCTGATGCAGTTCATAGCTGCTGACAAATCGTATCCCGAGCTGCGCATTCAAGAAATGGTCACTGTAGAAGCCGTCCAAACCGCTTTCCAATCGGATGCACTGGAAACCACCCGTCCAATGAACAGCTATGTTGAAACACCGTCCGCTATCTCTGCATTGTTCGATGATATCGCTTATGATAAATGTGAGTACAAATTGTTCATATTTTCGAATTGAGGGTAGGTATTTAGAACGCTATCTTTAATCTCATTTGGCAGCTGGTTCCGTTTTGCGGCAATTGCAACACGCTTTTGGCGACCACGTTTTCCGCGCTGGACTCAAGTACTATCTGGATGCGAAACAATTCCAATCTGCAACCCCAGACGATTTGGCTGCTGGCTTGCAAAGAGCCGTTGAGGAACAGAATGCCATTCCATCAAATGTGAAAGTGATTGATATCATCAACTCATGGGCTGACAAGAAAGGGTATCCCTTACTGCATGTGAGTCGTGGTGCGGATAACGTTATAAAGCTACACCAAGAACGATACCTTCTGAAACCATCTGAGAATGCTGTCAAAGCTACTTGGTATCTACCGTACAACTTAGCTACCTATCAAGATTCTGATTTCTCATCTACACTTCCGCATAATTGGTTGATCGAAGAAACGGCTGAACTGCGTCCTACATCATCACTCAACTGGACTAATAAAGATTGGGTAATCTTCAACAAACAACAAACCGGTTATTATCGAGTCAATTACGATAATGACTTGTGGGAGTTGATAATCCACGAGCTTCATCACGGCAACTATAGTTCGATTCATCACCTCAATCGAGCTCAGTTGATTGATGATTCACTCAATTTGGCTCGATCTGGTCATCTTCAGTACGATGTTGCGCTTCGATTGGCCCAATATCTCACCGTTGAACAGGAATATATCCCCTGGGCATCGTTGAACAATGGATTTGCCTATCTTAACCGAATGCTTGCGGGTTCAGCCAAGTACGAATTGTTCAAACAATACGTCTGGGAGCTTGTTGAGCCATCGTTCAACAAGTTCGGGCTGGCCAACAAACCTGACGATTCTCACTTTGCAAAGCTAACGCGAAACATTCTCATCAACTGGGCTTGCCAAGTAGGTTCCGAAGAATGTTTAAAGCAGACCAACCAACAACTAGCTGAAGTTGTTTCGGGCAAAACCGAGGATATCGATCCTAATCTGAAGAGTGTCATGTACTGTAATGGATTACGCAACGCAAACCGCGATACGTTCCTGTTTGTGTGGGACCGTATGCACCGATCGCAGGATCCTTCAGATCGGGTGCTACTCATCAGTGCCCTTGGCTGTTCACAAAATGCTGAATTGCTACAACTGTATTTGGAAACTTCACTGGACGAAAGTGGAGATGCCAGCTACCGTGGCCAGGAGAGGTCGCGTGTCTTCAGCGCTGTATATACAAATGGAAAGGTCGGATTGGAGGTAGCGATGAAGTTCTTGGGTGAGAATGCAGAAACCATCGACAAACTCTACAACGGAGGAAGCTTTGGAGGGCGAGCGATCGGCTCGGCCGTTACCGGAATGGCCAGACGGGTCGTCAACAAGGAACAGTATGATGAAGTAAGCGTCTTTTCCTCATAATGCGGTATAAACAGTTCTAAAACAAATTGAATATTTATTTCAGTTCGAAGCAATGAATGCAAAACTACTAGCTGCTGGATACCTGAATACAGGAGAACTGGCCACAGCCAAGGAATTGGCCGGGGACAACATTCAGTGGACGAATAAGAACTACGCCGCCATTGAACGTTGGCTGGAGCAGCACGTCAAATCGGGAGCAGTGCGGTTCGGAGCCGTCTCCACAATGGCGGTTACTGCTGTGGCAGTCTTGAGTGCCTTTCTGTTGTAGATTTAGTGTGAGGTAACAAATAAAGTAGAATTGCGGTCAAAACTGTCTCTTCTTCAATGACAAAGTCATGTGGGATTTTCTCAGTTTTTATGTTTCAAAATTAATGGGTAACTGGTGAGTCAAAAGTGTGCGTTTGAGGTCAATTAGACCCTTCAGTGGCCCTTCATCTTCAATCTTCTTCAAGATTCCCGGAACCCTCGTCATCATGGTCTGGTCGACTTTGAGGTCTAATTTTTTTTTGGCACATCTGATGATACAGTATCAGCATCATGTTAGGGAAATGTTATTCCTTGTGTTGGTGGTCCTAGTTTGCATGAAAGTGCTAAGGGTTTCAAGAATTTAACGTTTGAATCTTACTTCCCCTCTGTGTTTACAAAATCAGATACTTCTGTTTGAAAAATTACTCGATAATTCTAAGAAGCTTGGAGCTTGAGTCGGACTGCAGCGGGCTGAGCACGTTTGTCTCTTCTCTTGCCCTTGTTCCACAGCACCAGTTCATAGTCTGACCGTCTGGCGGAATGATGCTGCAATAGCAAATCGCAGGTCAAAGTATGACTTCATTGAAGACAAGAAAGGGGCTATTCATAATCCATGTAGACTTTTCTTGGTGGAGGGGGAGGGGGTTGACCAAAGTCTACGCTCCATACAAAATTTTAAAAATTGATGGAGCTGATGGGAAAGTGGGGGGGGAAATTGTACGAGCAGATAGGGTACGGGACGAGTTTTAAGCAGTTTAGTCAGCCCCTGAGACATTTGATGAAGCTGTATGTAATCTATAATTAGAACTGCCAATATTTAGACATTAATCCCTCTGCTTACGTCTGGTCTATCGGAACATACCTTCAGCAACGAGCATTAGGCTCAGAAAATTTCATAGCCATGGAATAAAGTTCCCAATTGCAGGGACTTCTTAAACGCATGCGGATTGCTTTCCGATTAAAAAAAAATGTTTTCTTCAGCTCCTCAATCTGTACATAAACTAACAATATTGTATGAGTGCGATTCTGTGCATGTGTGCGAAGACGAAATGAAATAGGCCAGTTCACGATTTGATGCAGACGTAAATTTCCTCAACCCGCTTCTTCGTTTAACCCATCTGCTTTCGAAAACAATCAACCAAAACATATCGATTGCTACGATCACAAACTCGTCTACTAGCAGGTTATGAGACAGACGCACACGACCAAACTTTTAGTTTGTCATTGATCTTTAGATTGGCAATGTGTATTTCTTATTTCATTTACTCTCACGCAAATGTTAGCCAAAGCGACTGTGACGACAAACGGGATGCTTTGTTTAAAAACAAACAAATGCAAGAGACAGCAGGCTTCACGTTACATTACCGGTGCGCTATATCCATGGTTAACAAAGAATAGAGGAAACAAGGGCTCTCTTAAAAGCAACAATGATGCCATAGCTCAACAGCGAAGCATTATTTATCGTTGGGTACTATTGGACAGCTCCAAAACATATTTTTTTATTGCAAATGATAGTGCCAGATGATGGGCAATATAATCATAAGCATAGATCAACCTCCAATGACTGGAAGAAACATGAAATAAATAGCGATCTCAGATTGTCTAAATATGTAATAAATTTAACTCAATGTTCAACATCACATTCTGGCAACAAGCCTAGTTGTGAGAGAGAGCTGATGAAGACATGCTCTCCGGTACACGCGGTTAAATGCAAAATACACAGAGGCAACATTTGAGCGAACTTCTTCAGCAGGTAAGAAACTGATGGTTTCTAGATGATGTATTTTAAATCTTCAAAATGACAGTAATAAATTGGTAATCAATCATGATTTATACATCGAATCATTGGCCCAATAGATAAAGCTTATGATCGTATCATTAAAAGTGAAATAATTTGGAAAATGTAGGAGTTATAGACCTATTTCCGAACAACTGACTAAACTAGTGACCCCTGATTAAGCCGTTCCCTACCCTATGTAGTTTGAGCGAAGATAGGTTGTTTTCAAAATCAGAGTTAAATAGAGGCATTGCTTGTATCCAATTGTGCACACCGGGGGGTCATGTTCTAGGGGGGGGGTTTTTTGGGGGCGGTTGGGGAAAAAAGAGAGAAAACAAGTTACAGTGCTCGCTTGCTGAGCAACGTGAGTTCTTCGAGGTACCTCAAAAGCAACTCTGAATTTGCTCGCGATAAGGAGCTGTCTTACCCCTTGCATCCAGCTGAGGGATTAAAAAAGACTATAATGATTTCAGGAGAATACATACATTTATCCACTCAACAATTGTCTCGAGCAAATTCGCAATCTTTTGTGTGCTCTTGTTGATGCGTTTTGCACAGTAAAAGCATTTCAAGACAGCGGCCATTTTGCCTGGAAACCCAAAACTGTAACTTATAAATTATATATATTTACGAAACAGTTCTTCCACATCAAGATTTTCCTTGATCCGCTGAGCGTCCACAACCGCTTGTAGTTCCGCATCTATAATTAATTCTAAATTCTTAACTTAATCACAAAATTTCATGGTATCATTAAAAATTTCAGGGATGCACACCGTTAAGCGGAACGCAAAAAAAGACAGCTTTGTTGATTGAAGTTGACGGGCAAAATAGTTAACTGGTCTTCAGTAAATATTACTTACTGATATACAATCAGTAAGAAAATATTTACTGATTTTTGGCAAATAATACTGGTTTTCAAAAAAAATTTGAATGCTGGTTAACAGCATAAATGTGCATGCTGAAGGATATTCAGTAAATATCGATGCTAAGATGCTAAGATGCTAATCGATGCTTACTTTTCAGTTATTTGTTTTAAGATATGCGGGTTTGTCAGCAACAAGTGTTTTGCTGATTTGTTTTCAGCAAAAACTATTGCTGGAATCAGTTAAGATTTGTTGGTGTGTACACCGACTGGGACAGTAGGGCCCAAAACGACTCGATTATTTGCGTCAGGGGGACGTTTGGGGGATTGCCTTTCTTACGTACAAATGGAATGTAATGGGCGGCCAATCTAGATTGGCCTTTGCGTAATGACACGAAGCTGGGTCCGATCGATCAAGTAGAAGGCGACCTGCGGACCCTTCGTGGACAGCGAGGATGGACCGAATACAACGGAGACAACTTCTGTATACAGCAGAGGCCTCACCGACCTTGATCTGATTGGCAAGGTAGGTCCGGCCACAATATCTTCATAATTATTGTGCTTTTTTACAAAAGCAACAATTTTTGGCAAACCGTTCTTTGTATAGACCGCCATTCCTCTACTCGTCTGTTCGTAAAGGTTAGACCGTCCACACCATTATCATGGGCTCAAACTTGGCTTTTCTTGCATATCTAACCATATCGGGTGTAGTGTCCAACTCGTCGGTGTGTTCCCAGCGGTCGAACTGCTCGAGAACGCAAAGTACTTCTGGTCGTCCATAAAGATGATGACGTCTGGGTTTACGTACTTACGGCGCAGCTTTCGGCATTTCCTCGTAATTTCCTGCTTCTCCGTGTATTTCGGTCTGGATGCTCGCTTGTAACGTTTCACGCCCTCCGCCTTCCGGATTCTGACCACCGTGCTCTGCGAATTGTCGAACTTCTTGGTCAGCTTCCTGGTGCTGGCGCCAATCTTATTCTTGGCGGCAGCTTTCAATTTCGTCCGCTTGACGATGCTTATTCCACTCCTTCACTCCGGTTTTTTGCGTAGAACCGTTCATGTTGAAAATTGTGGATTTCTTGTGGCCTCCAATCTCGGATACTGTCCGATGGATCGCAACAAGCCATGCTCTGAAACTGATGTGTTTTGTTTTTGCTGCGTCGTTTTCGCGAAAAAAATAAATAAAATCTCCGCTTGCTTTGTGTAAGAGGTAGTGAATGTAACCGATTCCCTGTCAAAATGTGTGATGGTCGGTAGTATTTCCCCGTTTTTTTGTTTTATTTTTGTGCTCCATTCGGAGGGAGACTTATATCAGCTTAGTTTTGTTGTTAGGGTTCGTATCTGGGTAATATTTTGATGACAGAGAGCGTGGCTATTTTGATTTAGCCATCCACTTTCGCACCGGTCGTTGATAAAAAGGTAACAAAATAGGACTCAACTTTATTCTTGCTCCGGTCTAATTTGTGGGTTGTTTCGCTTAACATTTCGTGCAGTGTAAAGCTGTTTGACGTTTACGGAATCGTTATATTTTTGTTTTGTTTATAATTCCTCAATTTTTTTTTAGTCACGAGCTTGAAAATAAATATTTGTGAAATAGATAATTCCAAGATGTTTGTGGAATACTTGAGCTCAAGTGACGATGAATTCGACGAGCTGGTGTTCACGCAGCAGTTAATATTCCGTGCACATACGGCGGCGACTGCACATTCAGGAGCTGGAGGATCTCGTCCCGGGAAAAGAGCAAACATAAATAGATTTGCAGATGAGGGGGCTCAGTGGTTATTCGACGACTATTTTGCGGCAGAACCCGTTTACACGGACGAACAGTTCAGAAGACGTTTTCGTATGAGTAGGAGGCTGTTCTTGCGAATTTTCGAGGCAGACACGAATATTTCGTTCAGAAGCCAGATGCCACGGAAAAGATGGGGTTGACGACCTTGCATAAGTGCCCGGCAGCCATCCGTCTACTGCGCATCAATGTCTTGGGGAGTTCTGCGAGACCATTGATAATATTTTCGGAGAAGAATATCTTCGGTCTCCAAAACATGCGGATCTTCAAAGATTGCTGCGATTTGGAGAAGAGCGAGGGACTGTACCCATTGGTATTGGAAGAACTGTCCGACTGCATGGGCAGGTCAAAACACAGGGAAAGAGAAGAAGCCAACCATTCTCCTTGATGTCGTGGCCAGGGCTGGCAAATGTCATTTTCAATGAAAAATGACCAACGATTTTTACCGAAATACGTCTGAAAATCTCATCGGGCGAGAAAATGATGACGAAGATTTTCTTCTAAATCTCATCGATATTTTCGTCATGACAGCACGTGACAGTGTTTTGGTCATCGCTATTACAAGCACATTTATTGATATAATTGTAAGTTTCATCACAGAACTTGAGCTAAAATTTCCACTCTATCGATAACATATTATTGCTTGGCTAATTTCAAGTAAATTATTTAGAAATTTGTGAAACAAAAGCGTATACGAAAAAATCTCATGACTGCATGATGGTGTGAGATTGACAAGAAAGCTCATGATAGTTCATTTCTTCTCGTGACAGCGAGATGGCCTGTTTTTTCGTCGTCACATGATGGGCGTGAGATTTACCAGCTCTGGTCGTGGCATCTCATGTGGATATGGCATGCATTTTCGGAATGCCTGGGGCAAATAACGACATCAACGTGCTGGAAAGATCTTCCTTGTTTTCCGATCTTTACAACGGAAAAGTTCCTCGTGTGGACTATACACAGTAAATGGACACACATACAACACCGGATACTACCTAGCCGACGGAATATAACCGCCACTATCAACGTTGGTTCAAACCATTTCAGCACCCGTTGGTTAAAAAAGAAAGCTATGTACAGAAACGGCGTTAAAAAATCCGTGTCCAGATCCGTGAACAGAAGTCATGAATTCGAGAACAAGCAAAAATACAAACATACGGTTAAAGGTCATGGGAAGAAGTTGACGACCCAGATTTTTTATCATGAATCCACAACTAGATTTTCACAACTTCTCACAATAAACGTGAAATTGACAAAACACTTTCAACAGAAATCGTAAACACTGAAAGTCTTCCAGATGATGTTGTTTTCACGTTTCAACTTGTTTTGGTTATTTTTCCTCAAATAGCAACGCTCGGTTCGGTTGAATCGGGTTGTCACATTACCGAACCCACCGCTCACCGAGAGAGCAAATCGTAATTTTCCAACCCGGTTACCAACCTCCAGTGCGATGTCGAGTTGTCAAACTGGGTAACAATTTACCAATATTACCGCATTGGTGCGGATGGTCTTAGTGCTAGTATTGTGCCACCCGGTCGTAAATTTTTAAATTAGAGTATTATTCCGCTTTGTCGCGAGTGAATTGATGATTACTTATTAGTTTTAAGATAAATGATGTATATAAATATGAAAACTTGGCTCTGTAAAATTGATTTGATTTAGACTGTACAAATTAAATAATTTAAAAAAAAGCAAGCGTGGTAAAGGTCCGCATTGTTTTTCGGATCGTGAATAGACCATGGAACATATTTTTTGACTTGAAATTTTGACTCAAATCAGTTAATTGTCTTTAAAAGCCAATAAGAGTGAAAGTATCTCATTTTGGTACTTTTAGATTACTCAGTTTATGATTTTACGAAATTTAGTAACCTTTACTATATTCAGAGTCAATTGAAACAACATGTTGCACATGTTGAGGTTAGTATCAGATGAACATAATAATCAACTCTCAACCACCAATAGAAAAGGGCCTATCAACATTTGTTAACAAACTCTTTGGAGCCCTTTTTCTTGCAAGCCGTAGGCTACAAACGTAGAACTAAAGCATAATCATGTAAGAGAAACTTTCCCCTACACGATGATGGCATTGGTTTACGTGAGTGGCCTACGCTTTGCGAGGCAAAAAGGTTAGAAACGTTTGTTTACAAATGTTGATTGGCCCTTTTCTATTGTTGATCGAGAACTTAATGCGGTTATCTGCACGATATTGCTTTAAACATCACTTATCTCTATAGATTATCACGCCCGGTTGTATAAGTGCGGTCTGTGGAAATGCAGTAGTGCAAATCCGAGAAAAACACATAACAAATCACTGTCAAGGCTTGCCCACAATAGATAAGTTTGCGTTCCGTTGACGTAAATTTGACAGAAAACCTATGGGAAAACTGTCAAACCTATGGGAAACGCATCCATATATTCATTCATTTTCATCTCATATTCATTCATTCATGATGAATCCTTTTAGTAACGTAACTTTTTGAACGAGCCCCACAGATCTGAGTACACGAACTTCAAGTTACTTCCTGGCTCTAGTCTAGCTACTAGTAAACGAATCTCTTGGGTGCTTTCCCGGATGCACTTCTCTACACATAACGTCGAGCCCTATCTCGATACCATCAATCAATCAACATTGCGCAATTTTTGTAGCACACCTCGAGTGCCAATCGAGCAATGAGAAATCAAAATTTAAAAAATGATGCGAAAGGAGAAAAAACATTTTATATGCTTCATTTCAACAAAAAGCTTATAATCAGCAAATGTCCATATCAGAGTACACAAGTGGCTTGATTGCAATATTTATTGCCATCATAAGAACTGATAAGCATTTTCAGCAGACTCGCCCCAATCGCTGCCATAAATAAATCAATTCTAAGCCTAATTTCTTTGTGTGTAGATCTATCCGCAAAACCTATCGCTTTAGAGCTTCAAAGTGCAGAGCTCAAATTCTCATTTCAACCTTTGAAAACCACTACAGGTATTAAATAATCCAATTCATGTCATTTCATGATTGACTAGGCTTATCAATTTATTCTCGATGTTTTGGCGGTAGCACATTCAATAAAAAAAGTTAGTGAAAAAATCACTCTGTTTTAAATCTAACAAATATTATGTTGCTATTCAATACAAGTTTCTATTTGTTTCAATTCATAAGAAAAGGTTTGAAATCAACTAAAAATTTCATAGAAATCAAACCAATAAATTTATTTAAAGTAACCACTGCTGTGCTTTATTAATTTCAATAATATTTGATTTATAATAAATACATTTATTTTTAAACTCAAATGGATAATTTATTGTTTTATCAAAATATTTTTTTGAGTGCCCATTTCATATGGTCAGCCTACCGGGCAGCCATATTTTCTTTGTTCAAAAGTTTCTCTGTGCTGACGACATGGCTGTTGCTGCCTCCGATAGTTTTTCTAATTTAAGTATAAAGGTAATCAATCAGAACTATTCTAATAATATAGTTATAATTATGTACTACTATAGTATCGTACCCCGCATATTGAAGTTCGGATGTGCAAAGCACCTTCTAGCGCAATATTAAAATGCTTGACTCGTATGTCTTAAGACCCCGCAGTGAAGCATAAAGGGTGTCCACAGTTAAATTGCATCACTTTAAACTCGTCCTCAAAAACAAGTCTCTTAACCGATTGCCATGAAATATTCAGGGAATAAAATACAATGCCATTCCGCACCGAACGCTGAAGAGCTTCGGTTCAGTTTTGTTTCGCACTCCGCACTACCTCTTGTGTTTTTTTCCACCCGCTATAAACCACGCGGTGAATAAAATTAGTGCACTGTTTGAACCGCCGATATCCAGCCGAGCGTTCCTTTAGGGAAGCAGAGATTCCCGGCCGAGTCCGACGGATGATCTGTCCAGCCAGTACCATCGTCAAACACCCGAGGGAAAAAGTGAAACCCCATAAGCATCATCGCAGCAGGGAAGGTCATCGCTCCATCCACTGCCGGTCAGCAGGCGGTGCTTTGTTTGCGAACAACAGCAGAAGGTGCCATACCGGCAAAGGCACAGCGTAAGGGCAAGTAGCACAGTCACAGTCTCCTTTATTGTTGCCTCATCTGTTAGTGTTTTTTGTGTATCTCTTTCCCATATAGTTAATCGTTCTGCATAGGGTGGTTAAAAAAAAATCACCTGATTTATTTAGTTTTTTTTTAAATTTTTGTTTTTTGTCCCTGAATTTGTCTTTTTATGGATGATTCTAGGGGGGGGGGGGGGTGACTTGCCTCCCAAAGATGTTTTTAGGGCGCGCTGTTATCAGCCGTCTTCTGCCTCTCTTTGGGTTGTCTACTTTCGCATCAGTGCGCAACGTTAAATGCCTACCTAGCAAAAAGTATACAAAATGTTCGACTGCCCACACAGCAGCCAACGCTTCGCGCTGATTTTGAGCGTACTTCTTTTCGGTGGATGTTAAAGCCTTGGACGCAAAGCTTATTATCCGAGGGGTTTGCTTCCCATCCTCCTGTACTAACACAGCTCCTAGAGCGTTAGGAGAGGCATCTGTGTACAACACAGTTTTGTAGTCCTCCGAGAAGTATCCAGGTGAAACTGCACAATATACGATACGGTCTTTGACTAATTCAAATGCTTGCTGTTGTTCCTGTCCCCAATTCCAGGATTTCGAAGATACTGTAGTCCACAATGGAGCTGAAATGTCTGCAAAGTTTTGTATACGAGTATGTCGTCGATGTAGACAATTTTGTTCTTCACTTCTTCCAAAATTCGAGACATCTCACGTTGAAAAATTTCGGGAGCACAGTTCACCCCAAACATAAGCCGAGTGAACCGATACATCCCATCTTCTGCCAAAAAGGTTGTTAAGTCGCGTGACTCAGTATTCAACTCAAGATGATAGTAGGCGTTGGACAGGTCAAGTTTGGAGAATTATTTTGCCCCGTGTAGCTTCACTTTCATTTCTTCAAGAAGTGGCAACCGGAAATACTGACGCCTGATGGCCTTGTTGGGTGCCCGCATATTTACGACTAAGCGGAAATCGTCCTTAGCTTTCGGTACGGACATGCCGCTGATCCACTCTGGTGCAGTTATGACCTTCTCGATTATTCCGTTTGTCTCCATTTGCTTGAGCCCCACGATATGCCGCCGGAACGTTATAATATGCATTTTTCTCTGGAGGTATCGATTTATCAACGCAAAACTTTACCTTGACACCTGGCATCTTTGGAAATAATTCATCGTGTTTACAACTGTAAATATCAGTCCCTACCTTCAGCAACTCCATGTCGCTAGCAGTATTCCTTCCAAGCAACGAACAACGACCCTGTTTCACCACCAGGAAGTCAGCAGTGACAACTGGCTTGTTGGACCCAATTGCGTGAATTTTGGCCCTGAAAGCAGAATCAACTAGCATTGGCTTGTCGGCAGCATAGCCGCGCAATCCATTATTTCCAGGAATGTCAATAGGATCAAGGATTGCCGTGCCTTCTTGAAACTGTTCCTTGAGGATGCACCAATCATTCCCACCAATAACATTGGTATCCGCCCCAGAGTCAATGAGACATTTTATTGCATGCGATGACCCAACGGAACAATCGATTAACACATCTCCAAGCGAAAGTGCGTTGATTTGCTGAAAATGGGAAATAACACCATATAGAATGAAAAAGGCATAATTCGGGAATACATTTAGTTATGTTATATTTCATGTATCATTCTTATCAACATTTATCAGTCTTTACCTGAGGCTTATTATCTTCAACGAGTGAACTGGATTCAAATCGACTGTCCTCTACAATGTTGACACGTTTCTTACGGCATGTTGCAGCAAAATGGCCGCGGCGTCCACAGGAGTTGCAGTTTCTGTCCAATGCTGGGCACCGTTGATCACCGTGAGCTGCCCGATTACACCTTGAACATCGCTCATAACACTGCAAATATGGCTTAGATTCTCCCCGAAAATACTTCGGCCTGAACCTCTCACCGGAGTTACTGAGTTTGCGCTTTACCGGCACGTCACGGGAAAAACTACGGGATACAGCCATGATGGATGTCGGATCCTCGAGTGAAGGAGGGTCTGGCTGCAAAGCTTCATCCCGTGTCGCTGACTGTACAACAAAGTTTGTATCATGTCCATATGTTCTCGCTGCTTTAGCTAACTCGCGATTCCTTAATCCTTTAAGTAGTTGCGTGCGGACAAAACGGTCTTGATCGGATGGGCTATAACCCCAAAGCCAAACTTTTTCCATTAACCTAGCGTGAAAATTGACCGCTGATTCTCCTTTTTCTTGTTGCATTGACGAAAACATGTCATGTTCGGCTGAAGTGTCAGTTAATGCCTTCAAATATTCCTCAATGTTCTTAACGAACACTCCATAGCAACTGGCGTCAATCAAATCAGGTCGTAACTTTGCCGCACGCACGATTCCTTGTAGCTCATCTCCAGTCGATAAATATAGCAGATGGTATCGCTTCGCCGGCTCGCATGCGTTTGACAGTGAAGCTGCAATTTCGAAATTTTCGAAATATTTTGTCCAAGTTTCCCACAACTTGTTAGCAGGAACACCCTTCGGAAAAGATTTGATGTTATCCCATCTGATGCTTTGCGCGCAGCTGTCAAATGGCACCACGGCTGGTGATGACGTTGTTACAAATACTGGTGCTACAGGGCTGATATCATGATTCTGAGCTGCTCCAGGATTAAGACTATCCTCTTGATTTCGCATGCCAGCAATTTCGGCAATATTCTTCTCCAGTTCGAGTACCCTTTTCCGAAGCTCCCGATTTTCCTGATCCGGATCTATCACAGTTTGATAGTTGGCGTAAGAATCTTCTTCTGCGTCATTAATGTATCCAATGCTGCCTCCAAAGCGATGATTCAAACGGACATACTTTCCCGGACTGTTTAGTTGACCGTCTTCCGTTTCACTTGAATTTTCCAAGTCGCTTCCGAAAACTGGAGCACGAACATATTTTCCCAGGCTTGACATTATGGCTTCTTTGTCGAATTTCTTTGTCAAATCGATGTAAATCTTGTCTGAAATAAAGATTAACAATCGTAATTGTTAACATCATATTCACTTTCATTCTTATAATAACTCAGTGATTCTCTATGGCTTCCATTTATTACTGTAGATTTTCTATTCATAATTGATTTTTTTTTTTTAATTGTTCCTTCATTCCAAGCTAAACACAAAAAAATGATTTCCTGTAAGTGAAATCATTCAATCAACCTTTTTTTTCCATTCCGAGCTCAATACATATTGAGAAATTCACACACTTTTAAACACACCCTGCCGAGGAACAATATTAAAGCTGGTCACGAAATTGTGTCCATGCTCGTCCCGAGCCATTAAACTCATGTCACCAAAGCTCGTCCCGAGCTAGCAAAAACATTTTCAGTGCTCGTCCCGAGCTAACAATATAATTTTATCATTGCTCGTCCCGAGCTAGCGCACAATAATCATGATCATCTTACACGTGTCAAACCAAACACGGCAAATGCTCGTCCCGAGCTGCTGGGCTTCCGTAAAAAAAAACAAATCTCTTAATGTTTTTGTTCATAAATATATCAACAGTGCTCGTCCCGAGCTCATTGCACACCACTACACAGTATGATACATATTTAACAAAGGAAAAAAAAATGGTGCCCTAGCGCTCCAGGTACTGTAACTCACACGAAAAATACTCAGAAAACCACTTTTCGAATTTGGGTATTCACAGTTATTTTAGTTTAACTTGAAAAAAAAATAAAATAAAACATATTAGGATATTCCCATTAGCCTTACTTGTATTTTCGTTTATTTGCTGCTTAACAGCAAAACCTGAAACGGACTCCAATATGCAGACCGGCCATTTGCAGGGAATCTCCTAATATGCAGCAGCTGGCACACTCGTCTTACCTCTAACAAGGTTGACTGCTGAATGGCGGATACGATCACGACACGACCGCAATAGCCTCGTACGATGTAGCGGGAGAGAGGAACTCAGTGACAGTGCAACATGGCGTTAGGCGGGCGCTGGGTGACCGATCTGTTGTCACTCACACATTAGACTGATGCGTGTTGCACAATCATTCAATAGGCTGGTGCATACCACACAATTGTGGATAACATTTTAAATGCTCTTGGCCTTTCGGATGCTTCACCGCTCCGAAGAATTATTGACCTGCTTATTCCTATAGTTGGAAACTACTGCAAGCAATTGATTGTATCATGGCCCCTTATTGGTGAATTCATATCTTTCGATGAATAATTCGTCGAGTGAGGATCAAGAATCAAGATATAATCACCGTATTACAATGGAACTGTCGTAGTCTAATACCTAAATTAGACTCGTTCAAGTATTTGATTCACAATTCTTTCTGTGAAACATGGCTTCTTCTGAAGATGAATTAAACTTCCACGATTTTAACATTATTCGCCTGGATCGAGATGATTCATATGTTGGCGTACTTTTGGGGATCAAAAAGTGCTACCCCTTCTATAAAATCTCACTCCCAATAATCTCAGGCATTGAAATCGTCGCTTGCCAAATAAATGTAAAGAATAAAGATCTTTGCATAGCTTCCGTCTATGTCCGTCCGAGGGCATCAATAAACCGCCGTCAACTTTGGAGTTCAATTACATTACTTCCATCCCCAGTTCTTATTCTGGGCGATCTGAACTCCCACGGTACTGCTTGGGGCGAACAATACGATGACAACAGAGCGGGTATTTTCTATGACTTATGCGACGATTTCAACTTGACTATCTTGAACACTGGGGAAGCGGCACGAATAGCAAAACCTCCTGCCAGGGAGAGTCGACTTGACATATCTTTGTGCTCTAATTCACTATCATTAGATTGTCTGTCAATCCTACCGCTAATAGCTATTCAAAAGCCTGGGAAACCAGCGTCTGATTACAATTCTTACCGTCCGATCTCTATCATGTTTAGGGAAATTGTTAGAAAAAATGTTAGAAAACCTACTATCAAATACGCAATTTGGTTTCCGAAAGAGCAAACGAACAAACGATTGTTTAGCGTTGCTTTCATCTGATATACAACTGGCCTTTGCACACAAGGAGCAATTGGCTTCAGTATTTCTGGATATTAAGGGCGCATTTGATTCAGTTTCCATAGATATACTGGCAGATAGTCTGCAGAGTAGTGGTTTACCAGGAATTTTAAATAATTTTTTTTATAATTTACTGTCAGAAAAACAAATGACCTTTAATCTAGGCCAACTGACAACTTCCAGAATTAGCTACATGGGCTTACCCCAAGGCTCATGTTTAAGTCCCTTGCTTTATAATTTTTATGATAAAGATATTGATAACTGCTTGGAAGATAGATGCACGCTAAGACAACTTGCAGACGATGCTGTAATCTCCTTTAGAGGTCCACGTGCGGAAATCTTGCAAAGACCATTGCAAAATTCCCTAGATAATCTGTCCATCTGGGCCAGAAATTTGGGGATCGAGTTTTCACCGCATAAAACCGAATTGGTAGTGTTTACTAGAAAGCGTTTCCCCGCCCACCTGCGGCTCGGGGTTGGGAAAGGAAATAATCTTATTTTTTCCTTCTTCTACAACCTTGTTGTGTTTGTTTTGCAATGTTGTGCTTGGTGTGCTCACACTGCGTTTTTGAAACAGAGATGTAAACACAAGAAAATTTCCGGAAACGAAGCGGGGGCGCACGCACACAAAAACCTCTAAAAACACTAAACAACTATTCTTTCAGTTCTCGAATATGGCTCTTTTTGCTTCCTATAGGCAAGAAACAGCCACCTCATCAAATTGGAACGCATTCAATATCGTTGTTTACGTATTGCCCTTGGCTGTATGCATTCAACGCACAATATGAGCCTGGAGGTTCTGGCAGGAGTAAAACCCTTACAGAACCGCTTCTGGGAGCTCTCATCTAGAATACTGATCAAGTGTGGAATCAGTAACAACCTTGTGATTGAAAACTTCGAAGAAATGCTCGAATTGAGTACCCAGTCAACCCAGGTAACCAATAGGCAGCTCAAAAGAGTCTTTACGGCAGCCTATCAAGCATTTAAGTCACCTTAAATGCAACATAAATGTCGCTTTTGGCCCAATATACGGCTGCTTTACTGCAATGCTGTGAAATGCTTCATTAATGCTATTTTGCATTCGAAATGCTTATTACAGGCTACAAGCATTGAAAAAGCATTTAAAATGCAACTTTACAACAGGTAGCATTCAAGGTGCTGATATAATGCTAGTATAATGCTTGTAGCATCTGAAATGCAGATTTAGGGTTGATTTACTGCATATGCTAATGCTTATTGGTTAGCTGGGTAGATTCGTACGAATATATATTAACTATATGTCATCTGATATTAGTCTTCCATGCTATAATTCTCCTAGTGCTCGCTTTCCTTATCACAGTTCCCCCATTGACTATGATCTTTCCATGAAACAGGCTATTCAAGGAGTTCCAGATCAACTTCGACTTATTTTAATTCCCCATATTTTTATTAAAAAGTACCAACATATCAATTGCAATAGAAGAATTTTCACTGATGGGTCGCGCATTGATGGATCCACTGGTTTCGGTGTTTACAATGAATACTCATCTGCCTTCCGGAAACTTCAGGAACCTTGTTCTGTATATGTTGCTGAGCTGGCAGCAATCAATTTCGCATTGGGGATAATTTCCGACATGCCCATAGACCATTATTTCATCTTCTGGGATAGTCTCAGTTCTATTGAGGCCCTCCGGTCGATGAAAACAGTGAGGAACTCATCTTACTTTCTTTCAAAAATAAGGGAGCAGATGTGTGCGTTGGTCGAAAGATCATCAAGAATTACCTTTGCATGGGTCCCCTCACATTGCTCAATTCCAGGCAATGAGAAGGCGGACTCTCTAGCAAAGGTGGGCGCAAAAGAAGGCGAGATTTTTTAAAGAAGAATATTCGAGATATTTTGACTTTACGTGACCTGGAGTTTATGGAACTCATTTATGTGTTTTTGACTAACATTAACCTTAGATTGTAGTTAGTTTAACCTGTATGTTAACTATTAGTTTTTTGTTTGTCTGTGTTTATGTTTGTGTTTTTTTTTTCTTTCTCAAAAATGTTCAAGTCAAAAGAAATACAAAAATTGTATAGATATAAGTTTTCAGACAATTTTGAATTTAAAATAAATGTATTGCGTAAACCATACTTTAAGTCCCACCTATTTTACCTTTCGTTAAATTGTTATTCCTATTAACCTCCAGACGGCCACGAGTAATCGGTTCTAGCCTCCTAACTTTAGTTTTAAGATAACTGATGTATAACAATATGAAAACTTAGCTCTGTAAAGTTGATTCGATTGAGCCTGTACAAATAAATCATTCAAAAAAAAAATCGGCCTGAGCATTCTGGGCATGAGAGTACTTTCCACCACTTTCAGGCAACCGATAATGATTGAGTTGACATAAGCACTAAACAATCCCATCTACATCTATGATTGCAAACAATTTCGTTTCAAATGTTTTGCTATCAATAAAATTGACCAATCAGCATCGTAACATCTAAATAGAGTCCATCACAAAAACGACCTTGCTAAACTAATTCATCCAAACACCCTTATTCTTGAATTCCTACTGTACTGAGCTCATATATAGAGATATACTTCAAGTACCGTCAATCCATACCTATGCCCGTTAACACAATCCGTATCTTATCTAGAATTTAAAGCGCCAGGATAATTATCGCGACCGTAGGTCCGTCGTTAAAAAGACTTCAAAAACAATGCCTAAAATCAGTACTCTCGTAGAACTGGGTCGAGTAGGATGATGGCCCACAAGTTATTAGTATCGCTGTGTGTGCTAGGTCTAGTCGCCTTTACCAGGGCGGCAGAACGACCTATGTTCAAACAGACTGAAGTTAATCCTCCCTTGATAGCTCCAGAGATTTTGGTGGAAGAAAGTGAATATTTGCCATTTCAGGCAGTAGATGAATCTTACCGACTTCCAAACAAAACTGTGCCAACCCATTATCACATAGAACTACAAACCGAAATTCATACTGGAGATAGGGTTTTTCAAGGATCAGTGGATATCCATCTAACAGTGCTCGAACCGACAAACACAATTGTCGTCCACCACCGTAATCTTGTGATAAATAGTGCTAAACTGGCTTCAGTTCTTTCCGTTGGAGGCAACCCAGAGCCGATGAACGATCCTACCTGGGCTTATGATACTCGTGTTGAACAACTAACCTTCAATAGCACTACATTACTCACCCAAGGAAACTACATTCTAACCGTGGAATTCACCGGAAGACTCTCAAACAATGAAGATGGATTCTATGTATCCTCTTATGTAGACAAAAATGGTGCAACCAAGTACTTGGCTACTACGCAGTTCGAGTCTACCAGTGCTCGCATGGCATTCCCGTGTTACGATGAGCCGGGACTCAAGGCCACCTTCACCGTGTGGATCACACATCATCGTCTTTATAATGCGCGTTCTAACATGAACTATGCTATTGAGACGACCAGTGAAGACTACCAAGTGACCAAGTTCAATACCACTCCCAAAATGTCCACGTATCTACTAGCATTTGTGGTATCGGACTTTGAATCTCGTGGTCCCAAAGAACATGCCGTGTACGCGCGGCCCAATGCCATTGACGAAGTTGATTTTGCCGTTGAAGCTGGACAGACAATCCTCAGTGCCCTCGACCGCCATCTTGGCATTGAGTACAACAGCTATATGCCGGAAATGAAACAGTTCGCCATTCCAGACTTTGCTGCAGGTGCCATGGAGAACTGGGGTTTAGTCACGTATAGGTAATAATAACGAATTATATATTTCTGTCATGAACTGTTGCATCTCAAGTAATGTCCAAAAAAATAAAACAGTGGGAAATTGAGAAGCAGCGTTCTAGAGATCAAAATTCATGTTTCAAGAAAACGTTAAATCATACCGTTAACTTCCCAAGATCTCAATCAATCACCAATAATCGATGAAACAACACAGGTGAAAATAATATAAAACTTGTCTAAATCTTGTTGACTCAGTGCACAGTATCATTTTATTACTTTTGATAAGGATTTACGACCGGCGATCAAAAGGCAATATATCATAAATTGTTCGCAATCTTTATCTTTATAGAGAGCAATATCTGCTCTTCAACCCTGCGCTGAGCAGTTATCGCACCAAAACGAGTATTGCCACAGTTATTGCTCACGAGTACGCGCATCAGTGGTTTGGCAATTTGGTCACTCCCGAATGGTGGGAATACATCTGGTTGAATGAAGGATTTGCTACATTGTACGAATACTATGCTGCTCACATGGCGTACCCGGAGGCGGAGTACTGGGAACTATTCAACCCAATGGTTATCCAGGCTGCCATGGTTCCCGATGGACTTGAGTCCACAAGACCGATGACATGGAATGCTGATACACCTAAGTCGATTTCAGAGTTGTTTGATCGCGTTGCCTATCCTAAATGTAAGTTGATGGTTTGTCGATGGTTCACAGCATGAAATACAGTTTCATCTTCACCTTTCAGCGGGCAGCGTACTAAACATGATGCGTAACGTTCTCGGCGAAGAGAACTGGACTGCTGGTCTTAAGTCATATCTTCTCGAGAGAGAATTGAATGGAGCCAACGCAGAACACCTTTATGATGGATTGCAGTTAGCCATTGAGGGTAAGAATGTTCTTCCGGCTGGAGTTACTGTCAAGGACATTATGGACACCTGGACAACCGAAAAGGGTTATCCGGTACTGAGCGTACGGCGAACATACGACACCGGTGATTTAATTATCTCTCAAGAACGGTTCATCTCGGATCGGAAAGTTCCTAACACAAACATTTGGATGATACCGTACAACTATGTCAACCAGTCCGTTGCGGATTTCAACGATCTGAACACATACAGCTGGTTGAGCACGAAAGCTGCTCGTATCAACTCCGGTGTTCCAGCGACCCAGTGGATTATTTTCAACAAACAGCAAGTCGGCTATTACCGTGTCAACTACGACGACAGAAACTGGGAACTCATCACAAATGCTTTGATCAACAACTATGCCAGCGTTCATCGACTTAATCGTGCCCAGCTGATCGACGATGCCTACTGGTTGGCTCGTTCTGGACGTTTGGATACTGAAATTTTGATGAAATTGCTGACTTACTTGAAGGATGAAATGGAGTATGCTCCCTGGATGGCCGCCAACAATGTCCTCTCATACTTCCATGGCAAACTACGCGGAACGGCAGGATACGACGACTTTGCGGTAAGGTTTTCTATCATATTCATGTTTGCTGAATAATTATTTTTAATCCTTTTACATAGACCTTCGTACATCACCTCATTCACAAAGTGTACTCCACGCTGTCTATCGATTCTGTGTCAGAAACTGAAACACTATTACACAAGTACTTGAAGCAGACCATATCTACCTGGGCTTGCACCGTGGGAAGCGAAGATTGCCTTAAACGGACCAAAGAAGCGCTTACTCTCGAAGCTTACCACCCACGCTTGAACGAATTCAAGGTTCATCCGGACATTGCCAGTGTTGTCTACTGCAACGGTCTGAAGAATGCTAATGAAACCGAGTTCCAGTATCTGTACGGTCTTATCTACCCGTCGCAGAACTGGGCTTTCCGCACGACGATTATTGATGCGATGGGTTGTTCCCAGAACAAGGACTTCCTCCAAGCATTCCTTTTGACCGCAATCGGTGGCAGTGGAGCCGGCGTTGAGATCAACTATAAGCTTGCTGAACGCAAACGAATTGTTCAATCAGTATACTCGGGGGGAATTCATGGTGTGAATGCTCTGATTGAATTCTTGATGAAACCCAATTGGTTAAACGATTTCATCAGCCGACTAGGAATCGACACTCTCAAAAGTGCTATCTCAAATATCGCTTCTCGCTCCAATACGCTGGAAGAATTTGAAAAGGTTAGCTGCTGTTTGTTTTGAAAATGTGATAAAACTCTGAGTTACGAATATTTCTCTAATTGCAGTTGAATGATTTGTTGCTTCATCTGGGAGACAACATCGATCCAAAGACAGCAGAGAATGCTCGTGCTCGTGCCCAATCGAACATTGACTGGCAGCAGAGCTACGAAGGACTTCTTTCGGTTAAATTTGTCAAACAGTATGTCGAATCTATTGAACCGGAAACGACATCGGCCCCGGCTACAACGGTAACTGCACCGGCAACTACAACCCCTGCACCGGCAACTACAACCCCTGCACCAGCAGAAACGACAACCGCTGCTATTAGTACGACAACGGAAGCTGGCGCAGCTACCATAGCAGTGTCCGTTACTCTACTGATCACGGCCATTACCGTTACCCTAAGGAACTAGAGGATAGCAAAGCTAGCTTAAGTAAATAATAATCGACGTTATATTCTTAAACACATTTTCAATCAATAAACGTGGCTCATTGATGACAATCTTAATGGCTCGGCAGTTTTTGTATCCTGTTAGATAAGATAACTCTAATTCAGCGACACACCTTATTATGTGTATTATATAAATACCAAATTTCCAAATTCAACTCTAGTTTAGTGCAGTTAGTCAAGGACTGAACATGGCACTACGGTTGATTATTTGCCTGCTCGGTCTTTTGGCAGTAATCGCCAGTGGTCAGCGGTTTAAGTTTAACAGATACACGACGCAGCTGGAGCATTCTGTAGATCAGCTAGCAGCTAATGAACAGAACTTCACTTCATTCAGGCTACCAAATACATCAGTTCCGACGCATTATACCTTGTACCTGAACACCGACGTGCATACGAATAACTTCCAATATTCTGGAAGCGTTCAAATTCAGCTGACAATCCTGGTCGACACCAAGCGAATTGTGTTACACAGCACCGGAAACAATATCACAAAATTACAGCTATTTAACAACAACGAATTGGAACTACCATTGCAAGATTTCTTCCACGAAGATGAGCGGGAATTTTTGGTTATTGATACTAAACAAACTCTCCCGGCTAACACCACCTATAAACTGATGATTGAGTTTTCAAATCAACACCGGGACAGCCTTACTGGATTCTATCGGACATCCTACAGGGCTGAAGATGACGCAATCCGGTATCTTGCCGTGACCCAATTTGAGGCTGCCTACGCCAGAAGTGCTTTCCCGTGTTATGATGAACCATGGATCAGGGCCACCTTTAGCATCAGTATTAGTTGCGGAATCGACTACAAAGCCACTTCGAATATGCCCATTGCTGGAATAACCATTCAGTAAGTACGGAAGATTATCGTTGACGATAAAATCCATCAACCGTATTTCTTATCCTAGGCCTAACCAGAAAAAGTTAACTAGATTCCAAGTGACACCTCGAATGCCAACATACCTGGTAGCATTCATGGTTACCGATTTTAGAAGTAGGCGAGTCACTTTGAAGGATCCCTCTCCTTTGACAATGGAGTTATTCGCTCGCCCATCTGCGCCCGTTAACGAACTCGAACTTGGTCTTGAAATTGGTGCCAAAACCATCCGGAAAATTGAACAATATTTCAATCAAACTTATCATCTTCCAAAATTAGACCAAGTGGCTGTACCAGAGTTTAGATTTGTTGCCATGGAAAACTGGGGCTTGGTAACATATCACGAACCCTACCTGCTATTCAACGATCAAACATCGAGCAATCTTGACAAACAGAATATAATAGCAACCATCGTCCACGAATTTGTACATCAGTTCTTTGGGAATCTCGTCACACCAAAATGGTGGACCGATTTATTTCTGAACGAAGGGTTCGCAACATTCTATGAGTACTACATAGGAGCGGAAATCGAGCCCAGTATACGCTTCAAAGAACTGTTCGCTATCGAAGCTGTCCAGGTGGCGTTGAACGATGACAGCATGGCATCATCCAGGCCACTATCTTACTACAAGGAAACCAATTTGATGTCCTTATTTGACACCATTGCCTATCAGAAGGGAGGTAGCGTTTTTCGAATGATCAGCTACGCCCTCGGAGAAAGCACATTCCAGACAGGATTGCAACGATATTTGGTGGCTAAGTAAGTTGTTTTTTATTTCGGATAAATTGACCACGGAACGTTATTCCTTCCTTCTCGTTTTCAGTAAAGACAGCGCTGTAGAGCCTGATGACTTGTTCGAAAGCCTTCAGTCGGCAGCAAAAGAGAATGTCGCTCTACCACTCAGCACTACAGTAGGTGCCATCATGACCCCATGGGTGTACCAATCCGGTTATCCACTGGTCACTGTTACACGCCTCCCTGGTACCAACACATTCGAATTCAAGCAGGAGCATTTCACTGAAACTTTACCGGATTCCCGTACTTGGTGGATTCCGATCACCTATAAGACCAAAAGCAATCAAAATGCACGTGATGAAACTAAAACCGAATTCTGGATACCAGAGGGTTCCTCAAGCGCAAACTACAATTTGAGTGTTCCAAACGATACATACCTCCTGATAAATCCACACCAAACAGGATACTATCGAGTCAACTACGACCAAGAACTGTGGAAAAAGTTGATCGATCAGCTAATTACAAATCACACAGAAATACCACCAGTATCCAGGGCGCAATTGATTGACGATTCCATGAAACTATCGTTGGCTAGAAAGCTGGACGTCGCCGTAAGCTTTGACCTGTTCAAGTACCTGTCCAATGAGCTGGACTTCGTTCCATGGTACACAGCCTTGTCGTCGAGTAATCTGCAATACATCAACAAGGCATTGGTGACTGATGAAGCGGCCTACAATGCATTCAAGGTAAGAGGATGGTTGTTCCTAAATTCATACTAATAGAAATTCACACATTTTTGAAGGATCGTATGTCTCCATCCAGGGTTGGCCACTCATTTTGATTCACTTATATTCGTTTGACGATATTTTAAGAGCTGGTTTTATAAACTTGATGCACGAAGAACTTGTGGTGCTTGATTAATCCAACCATTTTCTTCAACATTTCATTGAACAGTGGTTCCAACTTAAAAAAAGACGCTAACATAAATAGGGTTTTCGATGTTGTTGTTGTTGTTGTTTTTTAGTAATGACACTTTACATTCATCGGATGCATTTGTGTCAGCTTCAGTTGTTTAAAGTGTTACAGAGTGTATTACATGAAGTGAGTGCTACTGTTTACAATAAGTATGTTTCAATTTCACTTAGCTTTTTACTGCGGTTGCGACTCTTCCTTCGTTGGCACATACTCGTTGCATATCTATTTCCTTAAATTATTGAATATTCTTCAAAAATTTCCAATATTTTCCTTCTTATGATTTTCATTATGATCTTTAGTTTTAGCACTATCTTCATTTGCGACATATTTCTTTCATTCTTTTCCTTCTATTTTCTTCAACATGACTGTTTCTTTTGCGTCAGCTTGTTCTCATCTCATCTTTCTCCCCGTCATTTTTTTCTTCGTTTTCTTCTACTCTACAATTTTCCTTTTCGTTATGCTCTTCTTCGTTTTCTTGCTTTTCATTATCTTCTACTCCATCATCTTCCTCTACTCTCCTTCTATCTTCTTCTCCGTCAATTTCCTGTCCGTCATCTTCCTTTCCGTCATGCTTTTTGTCGTCTCCTTCCTCTACATCACTTAGTTTCATTACTTTCTTCATTTGCGACCCATTTTTTGTTTTCTTCGTTTTCTTCTATTTTTCTTCAACATGTTCTGTTTCTTTTCCGTAATCTTCTTCTCCGTCATCTTCCTCTCCGTAATGTTTTTCTTCGTTTATTTTCACTCCATCATCTTCAGTTTCGTCATTCTCTTCTTCACGAATGCACGAAGAAGCAAATGATGACAAAACCAATCGCAAACTTTGAAAAACAATCACAGAACAGAAGTGAATTGCAAGAATCCCAAGGACAGAAAGAAAACAAAAGTATATGAAAAAAATAAATAAAAGGAAAAATGGGGAAAAAATGGTGAAAAGTAAAATGACGAAGAGGAAGATGGTGAATAGAAAGAGGACGGAGATGAAGATGGAGAGGAAGATCATGGATTTCGTTATAAATTAATGCATCTTTCATTGATTTGGGCGTACTGAGTACAAGTTTGATGTCAACCTTTTTTTTAAAAGGTCATTTATTTGTATAGGCTCAATTAATGATATTAAAAATAAAGTTTAAAGGGGAAGAACCGGTTACTCGCGGCCGTCTCGAGGTTAGAGCACAGAGAACAGACAATGATGTACATATATCTCCTCTTGAAAAACGTGTGTAAAAGTTAATATGGGCAGCCGGTATAAGAAGCAAGTGCAGAGAAAAACAAAACAAAAATTTCAGTTTATGTGCTAAGCTTTTTATTCATAAACATTTACATGACAGTTATCAGACAACTGCAGCGCCGCCTACCAGGAGCATAACGACATACATTTGAAATGTCAGTTTGAAGTTTTACACAAGTAGCAGAGCGAAGATGAACGTCTGTTCTCTGTGGTTAGAGGGAATAACAAATTTGTGGATGGAAACAAAGGATGGGAGTTTAATTATCATTTTCAAAGCACTTTATTTTAACTCTAATTGTTCACTTCTTACTGAAAAGTTTTATTTATTTGAACATTTTCAAAGACAAATAACACAAACACAATCACTGAAATTTAAAAAACTAAAACTAAACGTACAGGTTAAACAAACTACAACCTAAGGTTAATGTTAGGCTAGAATAGAAGGCTATTGAATATTTTTGGTCAACTGGTTCTGAAAATATCACCGGAGCCTGTTCTGGTGAATGAGGGATCATGAGTATCGAATCAGCCTGAATTGTTTTAAACCCATCATGCAACGCCTCAAATCACACGAGAATTTGATAACAAAATTTTCTTTTTCTCATATTATTTATTTTATTTTATTTTTTTATACATAATTTTATTTCTTTGAGTTGCTTTCCACATTTCAGCAAGTTACTTACATACGTAAAAAATCGTGTTTTCAACTCAACAAGCAGCAACTTCTCCTTGTTGGGAAGCGTTTGAGGTATTGCATCTAGTACTTTTCTGGATCTGTGAATCTGTGCCATCTTTAAAAATTAATAATTCAAAAACATCCATTCAAGAGATGGAATACCTTACCTTACCAATCAGACTAAGGCCGGCGTGGTTTCTGCTGAACACAGAAGTTGTTTCCATTGTAATCGGTCCATGGCCTCTACCTCACCAGCCTCGCTGTCTGCGGAGGGTCCGCAAGTCGCCTTCTACTTGATCGATCCACCTTGCTGGTTGCGCGCCTCTTCTTCTTGTACCTGTCGGTTCGTTTTCGAGAACCATTTTCACAGGGCTGTCGTCCGACATTCTTACGACATCGTCGACCGATTTTTGCGATGTGTACGATGGGAGGTTCTCCAAGCAACTGGTGCAATTCGTGGTTCATTCGCCTCCTCCACGTTCCGTCTTCCCTCTGCACTCCACCGTAGATCGTACGCAGCACCTTCCGTTCAAAGACTCCAAGGGCGCGTTGCTCCTCCACTAGCAATGTCCATGTTTTGTGGCCGTAGAGAACTACCGGTCTAATTAATGTCTTGTAGACGGTCAACTTTGTGGTTCGGCGAACTTTGTTCGATCTTAGCGTCCTTCGGAGTCCAAACTAGGCAAGCTTGCCAGCCATAATGTGCCTTTGTATTTCTCTGCTGGTGTCGTTATTGGCGGTCACCAATGAGCCCAGATACACGAATTCGTCTACTACCTCGATTTCATCACCGTCGATCTGAACTCGTGCTAGGGGGCTAACATTGTCTTCTCGTGAACCTCTACCCTTCATATATTTTGTTTTCAACGCATTAATCACATGCTCAATTCTACCAGCTTCAGCCTTAAGTCTGATGTACGTTTCCGCCATCATCTCAAAGTTACGTAAAATTTGGTCCGTAGTAGCGCGGAAAAACATGAATCCCGCTTGGTATTGCCCCACGAACTCCTTTGCAATTGGTGACAGGCGGCGGCATAACATTTGGGATAGCAACTTGTAGGCAGCGCTCAGTAGCGTGATCGCATGATAATTGCAGCAATCCAGCTTGTCGCCCTTTTTATAGATGGAACACACTATTCCTTCCATCCAATCCTCCGGTAAACATTCCTCCTCCCAAATCTTGGTAGTTACCCAGTGCAGCGCTCTGGTCAGTGCTTCACCACCGTATTTTAATAGCTCGCTTGGGAGTTGATCAACAGCAGCGGCTTTGTTGTTTTTCAACCGACCAATTTCCTCCTCAACTTCCTGAAGGGTTGGAGTCGGGGTCCTGTCAAACCATTTCAGATGCACTCATCACGTGGTGTACAGAGTGTTGTTATGCTGATTGCATATCTAACGGGCGGTTTAGCAACGTTAATATTTATGTCGCGAGTGCATAAAATTAGTTACGAGTTACGTCGAAATTATTTTTTTCTTCGATATTGTTCTACTTCCAATACTATAAACAGTTGGCCCGAGAGTAAAAAAGTGATAGCCCTGATGGGATCCAGTGACCCATTTCAGAATCCCTGCTTATTCATGTTCATTCCGAGGTCACTTTCACGTACAGCAAAACCCGCATAAACACAATACTAACATCAATTGTATATTTGTATTATGTTTACACTTCCATTATCGCAATATGTTTTGTTTTGCAATTCATAGACAACATTTTTATCCTCAAACGACGCCGTATCCTGTGAGTTTTAACGTAATTGTCTCTTGCATAACTTTAGATTAATTTCTTGTGCATCATGTAGCAATGAGAGTAGCTCATGCATCCCTCTTTCTAAGGGGTAAGGGGTTCAAACTTCTATCAGAACATGCATCTAACCCGTGAAATTCACATTTTGTCGTTGCCTGTATAATTGTCATGTTTGGTTGAAATTTGTGTTTCATTTGTATGAGAGAGGGGGAGGAGCCTCAAACCACCAAAGAAAAAACTCTGCCTCCAAAAACCCCCACATAGCTCATCTGGTTTAATTTACTTGATTAATTCTCTTGTTGTGCAGAAATTAATATTTCATAAGTATGGTACCCCCCCCCCCCCCCCTCCTTCCAGAGGGGAGAAGGGATTCAAACCATTATTAGAATTTTTCCCGGCCCTAAAAACCTCTACATACACTTTTTCACGTGGATCGATTAAATTTCTGTTTCATTTGTATGAGAGCCCACCCCCTTCCAGAGGAGGGAGGGGTCTCAATCTATCATAGAAAACAATTCTGCCTTCAAAAACCCCACATGCCATACTTAGTTCGATTTGCTGAATTGGTTTTCGAGCTATGCAGAAATTTGTTTCATTTGTATGAGAGCCCCCGCCCCACTTACAGAGGGGGGGGGGTCTTCTCATACCATCATAAGAAACTTCTTCGGCCACAAAAACACCTGCATACAAATTTTCACGCCGATCGGTTTAAATTCTGTATCATTTGTATGAGAGCCCACCCCCTTCCACAGGAAGGAGGGGTCTCAAAATTCCATAGAAATAAATCCTGCCTCAAAAAACCCCCATCTGCCAATTTTAGATCCATTTTCGTGACTATTTCTCGAGTTGTGCAGAAATTTTTTGTTTCATTTGTATCGGAGCTCCCCCTTCCAGAGAGGAGAGGGGTCTCGAACAATCAAAATAACCTTTCCTGGCCCCAAAAATCCTTGCATACAAATTTGCACGCCGATCGGTTCATTTACTGTATCATTTGTATGAGAGCTCATCCTCTCCCAGAGGAGGGAGAGGTCTCGAACTACATAAAAAAAATCTTGCCTCCAAAATTCCCCACATGCCAAATTTGGTTCTATTTGCTTGATTTATTCTCGAGTTATGCAGAAATTTGTGTTGCATTTGTATGGGAGCCCCCCCCCCCCTCCACCTTCTAGAGGAGGAGGAGTCTCAAACCATCATAAGAACCTTCTCGGGCCCCAAAAACCCCTGAAAAAAAATTTTCAAAAAAGGGGGAAAAATTTTTTTGGTTTAAATTTATGTTTCATTTGTATGAGAGCTCCTCCCTCTTACCAGAGAGAGGAAGGGTCTCGAACCACCGTAGAAGCATTTCTTGCCTCCAAAATCCCCACATGCCAAATTTGGTTCCATTTGCTTTATTAGTTCTCAAGTTATGCTGAAATTTTAATTTCATTTGTAAAATTGAGAGAGAAGAGGTCTCGAACCACCATAGAAACATTTTATGCCACCAGAAAACCCCACATGCCAAATTTGGTTCGATTTGCTTGATTAGTTCTTGAGTTACGCAGAAACTTCTCTTTCATTTGTATGAAAGCCTCCCCTTCATGAGAAGGGAGGGTTTTTAAAGCACAATAGAAACATTTTTTTCTTCATAAAACTCCCACATGCTAAATTTGGTTTCGTTTGCTTGATTAGTTTCTTAGTTATGCAGAAATTTGTGTTTCATTTGTATCGACCCCCCCCCCCCCCCCTCCCCCCCCCCCCTACTAGAGTAGGGTAAGGTCTCTTACTATCATAAGATCCCTTTCCCGGCCTCAAAAACCCCTCCATACAAAATTTCACGCCAATCGGTTCAGTAGTTTTCGAGTCTACAAGGTTCAGACAGACAGACAGACAGAAATTCATATTTATACAGGGTGTTTGGTTCCTTATTAAGAATCTTTCAGGGGCTGAAAGAAGATCATACAAAAATCATTCTACGCATATGGTCAAATCTCAACTATTACAGAGTTTTTTTTATTTCGGTGGTATGTTTGCACTTAACTTGCTCTAACACAAAGATTATACTTTTAATAGTAAATCATTTACGTTCTTTCGAAAGCTACGAAAATTTGCTTTAAATTGCTATCACAAAATTGCGCTGTTGAATGAGACCAGTTAAATTTTAAGAGTAACAAAGTTTGAAATTGGTCATTTTTCGGACATTTTTGTAGATTTTTTCCAATAAATGCATGATAAACTTGATAATTTTTTGTGTGACAAAACTGAGCCACTTATCATGTTCTATGATTCGTTCTTTGACACCAAACATCTATCTCTTTTAGTTTTCGTGCAATTTCCATTGGCATCTTAAAAAACCACCCATTTCACCCCACTGTGCTAACGATTTCGACCCGTACATAATTTAAAAATAAGCCCTTTCCAAATAGTAGCCTTGATTTTTCAAACATTAAAAGACCCTTAAAAATCCAAATTGTCATTACAATTAAATTTTAATTGGCTTCTGTGAGGTTTTAGGACAAAATTATAAGACGAGTTGGCGCGATACACGGTAAAAATTGGATATGAAAAATGTTTTGTTATAAATTTTTTTTTGATCAAAAAACTTGGTAGTCTATATAATTTTTGAAAAAAACAAATTAGGCAAAGTTGCTTGAAAAGACATATTCTACCCACCCACAATGTTTCATTTGATTCTGAGAGGGTGCTGCCAAACACTGGATGAGTTTGCGTGAAATTCGTCGTATGTCCTTGCTCTGTTTGTAAAATTGTTAGTGCCTTTCCGTAGCTTTTCCTTTTCAAAAAGATTATTTCCAATTAGAGTGGTTTCATTTGAGAAGCAGGTAAACGGAAAAACGAAAAAAGGGGCTGATCATAATTTTCTACGGCTATGGTCAAGCTCCCTGGCCGCTGGTGAAGGCGTGAATGGTGCCGATGAGACCGAAACAATACGCTGGGATTTGCAGAAAACTACCAAGTGCTAGCTGCTGGATTGTGGTCCTCCGAGTGGCATAACGGCACAAAAGCTAAACAAACGGCAGCATTTGCGACGAATCTCAAAGTTCATCAAAGAACGCGGTTTCATGACGCTTCTCCTCGACACACAGTGACTTTTTTTTATCGATGAAACAGTTTACAACATTTATAGACTTCACTTAACTTTTACTGAAGCTATCGGAGAAAAATGACAGCGAAAAGACAAAACACGCCCACCAATTGCTTTAGCCTACTTCGATCTTCACAGCATTCAGCACGGGTGTAATCATAGACTCGGGTCCTCCCTTAGCTCAGTCGACAAAAGCGTGGCTACAAAGCAACAGCATGCTGGGGTGGCTGGGTTCGATTCCCGGTCTGGTCTAGACATTTTTCGTTAAGGAAAATTTCTCGACTACCTGGGCATAGGGTATGATTGTACTTGCCACACAATCATACTAATGCAAAAATGGTACCTGGCATCGAAAGCTCTTAATTAATAACTGTGGAAGTGCATTTAAAATACAAGGTTGAGAGCAAGCAATAAGCTAATTGCGAAAGCAATAAGCTTGAAGCGCTAAGAAAGAAGAGAGGAGTAATCAAAGCTGTACCTCAGCGAAATTGTTCACAGCTATGTGCAATGTTTCAAAAGTTACGTGATTTAAAGGTTTCCGGATTTATGTGCATACAGTCCTTATCAGTAGTCGATTTCATATCGACTCAGTTGGTGTTTGGGTGCTTCTGAACGACTTGGCACACACTTTCTTTTCATACAGTTCACTATTTCCATTTGCAAACCTTCATGTTGTTGTGAAAGTATGTCTTTCAATAAATATACAAAACATTTGACATCGGATTTTTTTTAGACCTATTTAGAATCTTTGATACGCAACCTACTGGTAGAAATCCGCGTATTCGGAAGTTCTGATGAGCCTCATGAGCATCAACGGTTGCGAACAATAGCAGTCGAATGGAGTTGTCGAATGGGATATAACATTTGTCGGCTGGCATCAACACAACAAATGACCCAAGACCTACATGGAACGGAAAAGCTTCCCTCGTATATCAAACGTAGCATCTATTGTGGAGGCCTCATGGAAGCCAGCAAGGAATTATTAGATGAAGTATTGAACGCTTATAAACAATCTGAAGATCTCGCTGAGAGGGCAACCTACATCTATGCACTTGGGTGCAATGAAAATAGCGAGTTTTTGTCTGACTATCTCACAATGATTTTGGACGGTAGTGAAGAAAGTCAATTGAAATCTGGAGAATGGTTTCTGATCATGGAGTCGGTTTACTCCAAGTCACATATTGGCTTTAATGCACTCAACGAATGGCTGAGACAAAACAACCGTGCTGTTTTAGAAAAGTATGTCATGATTTTTCACACTATTGCATTTTATTCTATTTGACAAACCCTATGTTACAGGTATGGACCAGATCCGAAGTTCCTTGAAATCATGAGTGATATTCAAAAGCGAAAAGATAATTTTGAAAATTTCCAGCAGGTATATTCAAACAATAAACTTTCGTTAACAATATAAACTGATTAGTCATTCCGTCTCTCCACAGCTTGTCGCCTTGCTAAAAACATTTCAGTCCAAAGCGTAGCTTCTAAAGAACCCATTGGAGACATTGCCAATCAGACAGTGATAATTCCCCGTTCAATACGAGCACAAGGCGAGATAAGATATTATTCAAACGGTTATTAAACTGCTCTTGAAAATCTATAAAACAAACCAATGTAAACTTTTCCCATCATTGTCCGAACAATCCCATTGGAAGTTAGGTTACAACATGTTAAAAGTATTCGCGCTACTGGCGCTTCTTGCCGTAATTTGTTCGGCAGGGCCTGTTAATCGTATTTCCCGTGAATTTGCGAGCTACCGACTACCAAACACAACCATTCCAGTACACTACGACCTGTCTCTGGATACAAATGTGCATTTGGCAGATCTTGCCTACAGTGGTAATGTGAAGATCAGTATCCGAGTGCTGGAAAGTACATCCCAGATTGTTCTGCACAGTACGCGAAGTGTGATTGACCGTATAGAGTTACGTAATAGTAATCAGTTAGCGCTACCATTGAAAGACCATGATTTCGATACGGATAAACAATTCCTGATTGTCAATACCGGTGTGGAACTGCAAGCCAGTACAACATACACATTGGACATTGATTTCACCAACAGTCTCAATCGGACCGATGCCGCTGGATTCTATAGATCCTCTTATGTCAACGAAGTCGGTGAAACGAAGTACGTCCTGGCAAATGTTGCACATACATATATTGATAAATAATTCGTAACCAATTCGACATTAGATATCTAGGTGTGACACAGTTCGAATCATGTGATGCACGATCGGCCTTCCCTTGTTTTGATGAACCTGGAATCAAGGCAACCTTCAACATTCGAATCGGCTGTGGCGTAGAATATCATGCTAAGTCTAACGCTCCAGCCCTTGGCATAACACTACTGTAAGTACTGATCTGGTAAGTTAGAAATTTCCATTCACAATCCGATTATTCCACAGACCGGGAGGCAAAAAGCTCACAACGTTCCAAACAACTCCACGCATACAAACCTATTTGATAGCGTTCCTAGTTTCCGACTTTATCGACGAACGAATAGTTGTTTCCGAACCACGACAAGTAGCCGTTTCCACACTCGCCCGTCCAACTGCTAGCCAACTATTATCATACTCCGTAGATGCTTCAGTGAGATTCCTAAGGGAGCTCGAAATCTACTTCGATCAAAGTTACGCAATGTCTAAGATAGATAACGTTGCTATCGCCAATGAAGATTTTGCCGCCGGTGCCATGGAAAACTGGGGTCTGGTTACTTACCGTGAGTCTACCATTCTATTTGACCCGGCCACACAGGGTGAAAGTCAACAACTCGGTGTAGTCGGTATCGTTGGACATGAATACACTCATCAATTCTTCGGAAATCTGCTGGCGCCCGAGTGGTGGTCATATCTGTGGTTGAACGAAGGATTCGCACGACTGTATCAATATTATGTTTCTGAATTTGTAAGAAGAGACCATTTTTATCGTTTGACGCACGGAGCTCACTGAGTTTATTTTTGCAGAGTCACCCAGAATTGAAAATGCGTGATCGTTTCGCTGGCACACTTCAAGCCGCTCTGAATAGCGATGCGAGTCCAACGGTTCGTCCTATGACCTATTACGTAGAGACACCTGCTGAAATCAAAAGACTCTTCGATAATATTGCCTACGCTAAATGTAAGATACTGTAATTGTAATTATGTACTGTATATTTACCCTTTCCTGAAATATTATAGCTGCAAGCGTTCTGCGAATGCTCAACTACGCCGTTACCGAGCAAACCTTCCAGAGGGGCCTACAATATTATATTCAACAAAAGTGAGTATACCCGAACAAACAATTCAAAAAGTTTTTATATTGATCAATGTTAAATTTTCCAAACCAGCAAAGACCACGGAGTGGTCAACGAGGAGAACCTATTCGATAGCTTGGAACAGGCAGTGAGAGAAGACGCCCGACTTCCACGGACCCTAACTATGCACGAGATTTTCCGAACATGGTCACGTCAGCCCGGTGCCCCGGTGGTAACAGTCAAACGTGTTGGTGATACCAACGAGTTCCTCTTCAACCAGGAACGTTTCTACAGCAATCCTGAAGAAAACCCTGGCCAGCAATCCTGGTGGATCCCAATTTCTTACTTCACACCCAGCAGCAACGGACAGTTCAATTCTAGTGCCGCATTCTGGATGCCACCATACGTAAACGATGTTAGCGTTCATATCAATCTGGAAGAAAACGACTTCGTACTGGTAAATCCACTAGCCAGAGGCTACTACCGTGTTAACTATGACCCCCACACCTGGGAGAACATTATCTACAATCTCTATGAAAATACTAACGCATTCCATCGCTTAACGAGATCTCAGCTGATCGATGACTCGATGAACCTAGCGCACGCTGGAAGACTCGATTACTACACTGCATTCAAGGTGTTCGACTATCTGCTCGATGAATCCGACCTAATCCCATGGAGCACCGCGTCCTCCAATCTCAAATTCTTGCAGCGTATGTTACGACACGACAGCGTAGCTTCGGAAAATCTCAAAAACTACAGTTCAATGCTGGCTGCGAACCTTCTCGCTAAGTACGGCTTCCACCCAATTAAGGGTGAATCAGCTGAAGATGAGGATGCTCGCCTAATTGCTTTAGAATGGGCCTGTAGTAATGAGGAAAGGTGCCAAACGCAAGCCACGCAGCAACTAAGAAAGCTTAAAACGAACGACGAAACATTCACCATCAATTCTAAAACGGAACAATTGATAGTTTGCACTCAGCTTCGCAAAGCGACTTACGGCGATTTTGCCATGATACTATCGAGTATAAAAAATACGCGCGATTTCCGTTTGCGCAGCTACCTGATCGAAGTTGCTTCTTGTATCGAGAATAAATCCTCAATCAAAGCTTTCGTCGACTCTCTGAGATCAAATGATTTCGACGCTGCCGAGAAAACACAAATTCTCCAATCTATCTACAGGAATTCGTTGGACGGTTTGGAAGCCATAATCGACCTGTTCGGCTCTTCCCAAAACATTGTTATTGAACTGTAAGTTGTACATCACATTTTTTTGTCAACGCCATGCGGTAAAACTTATTCTTATTTCCAGCAATATCAACCAGCGCCAGTTGCACGCTTTGCTGGATGATATTGCCGAGTACACCGTCGACCAACAGACTGCCACTCGATTGATCACCATCGCCAAGAGGGAAGCACCCACACAACTAGTTTCCACAATCCAAGCCAAACTGCACGCGAACCAAAGCTGGATCCAAAGAAACGCAGCCATTGTCTCGGACCTGCTGAAGAACGTGCCCCAAATCGACATGTGATGCGATGAGCCGCAACTCGTCTCACTGGCTTAAGGTGATTCTTTGAAAAGTCCAAAAATTATATATGCTATCAATTCTAGAGCACAAATCTCAGAAAAAAATGTCGAGGTTTGCTGATAAAGTTGCAATTCTCGTTTTCGTATAGTGTATCGAAAGCAGAGTAGCGATTTCATAAGTGACGTCTAATTGCTGTCCGAAGATTGTAATCTTAAAACCATAAATTGATATGACATATCGCATTTGGACTCAATCAAGTGTCACCTTAATATTGTACTCAATAAATAAAGTTAATTGTTCTACACGAATTTGTTTAAATCAAGTGGCAGCAGCTGAACCTGATAATACCATAAACGGAGAAAGCGATAAGATTGGTTTAATATTTTTCAAATGTATATCAGTCAGATAATATAGAAAGTTCACATTTTGCTGGAGGCGATTGATCGGGGAGCTATAAATTCAAGCTGGACGCAAGGCAGCGAGCTAGTTTAGCTTTGACGGGAAAGCTAAAGCGTGTGCGGTTAGACTTACCATCATGTGGAAGACATTGTATTTAACGTTGGCAATTCTAGCCTGCCCATCTGTGTGTAAGGCATTCGAAAGCTTCCGTTTGCCAAATTCCACGACTCCCACGCATTATGATCTGTTTATTGATACTGAGATTCATAATGGCAACCTGGACTACAATGGAACAGTGAAAATAATCATAAACGTACTGGAAGATACTAAACAAATAGTTCTACATAGTTCGCGAAGTATCTTGGTGGATGTCGTACTTAAGAATGACAATCAGCTGCCCATTCGGGTGATAAATCATGAGTTTGACATTGAAAAAGAATTCCTCATTGTGAATGTTGCTAGTGTTCTCAAAAATGGCAGTAGGGTAGTTCTGGAAATTGATTTTCTTAACAGTATCAACAGAACCGATCAAGCAGGGTTCTATCGGACATCGTACAATGACGAAGACGGAACGCTGAAATATGCCGGCCTCACTCAGTTCCAAGCCTGTCAAGCTAGATCTTCCTTCCCGTGCTACGATGAACCGGGAATCAAAGCCACATTTGATGTGCGAATAACATGCGGAGCAGACTACCACGCTCGTTCGAATGCCGAGATTGCCAGTGTTTCCATGCTGTGAGTACTTTTTTTTATGGCAGTTCCGGGTCATTGAAGCAGGCTGATCATAAATAAACCTTCAAAGGAGTATTGCAATGATACATGATAAACGTGGAGTGACTATGTAAGCGTTTTTATCTCACCCAAAATATTCCTGGAATATTGAGTTCAAAATTATTTCTTTTGTTCATAGCAAGAAAAATATCTCTAATTTAAATCGTTTACGTGTTAAACGTTTTCAACACAGTTTAGTTGATTTTGAGATCAATTTATTATTTCTGCTGATTTGGTGTCTTAATTTCCCATCCTGTGGTCAAGAAACTATAAGGGACAGCCCAATGGGGTTGTTCGCAAAGTTGACGTAGGACTACGTAGCAATGTGTAATGAGTTTTATTATTATTATTTTTAATTGCCTTTATAAATCTTTTGGCGGTGCTAGACTGCATTTAAATGTTGGTATGATGAAAGGGCAACGGCTGTGCTGGCAGTGGTGATTGTGTTGATATGATCGACTAGCTGGAGACCATTATTCTTATCGCGTTATAGATGGTTGAAAGTCTGTTTGGGAATTCAAAGTCAATTTTTAATGATATTTTTGAACATTGACTTGACAGTTCCAACTGATTGAAGCAACAATCTCAAAAATCTATCGAGTAATGATAAAGTTATTAGCGTTCAAAATGTTTCAAATATTGGTGATGGTCGCTATTTTTCAAATTTTTATTTGACCTCTACCCTAGCCGATGGACGTAGTCTAGGTAAAAATAGCGTGGGTGTTCGTAGACCAGCGTTAGAAAGTAATAATTTGAGAAAATTCTATTGTACACTCTTTAGAAAGCATTTGGTGGCTGTGAAAAGGGCCGTGTGGTTTGAATGATGATACGGACACGGTCGTATTTGCTACGATGGCATGAAAGATAGTTGAGGAGCTGTTCGAAATATGAATTTTATATACAAGTACATACATGGTTTCTTTAACGAATATGTAGCTGTATAAAAATCATTATGTTAATTGGTCATCAATTTAAACGATAACTTTTTGCAGGAATTAAAAGTCGACGTTAAACTCATGCTATTATTTAAAATAGCTTAAAGATTTATTCGCTCCGATTGCTGCTCTGATACTTTGCAGCCATATTCTGCGACATTTTACTTTCTCTTTAAAACATTTTCTCAAAAATATTTGATTCCTATTGCAAGGTAGGGACTCTATCCAACGCACTAAATCGAACAGAAACACTTTGAAGCACTGATTGGATTTTGAAGAGAACATTACCAACATTGAACAACTTGTTATAATAAAATTATGTCTGTAATAGGGAAATCATAACATGCCAGCTACCAGCGGGCTGCGATTGCAAAAGGCAAATAAACTTTAAACGACTCTGAGTTATTTTCTATACCGAAACATGAGTTTAAGAAATATTTGGTATTCATCGAACAGAAATTGTGCGAAATTCAGGATCGGCCAGGATTTACCAATTAGGTAGGTATCATGCGGACTCTCTTTCAAAATCAGAATAACCCTGAAGAGGTCCTTTTACGTGAAATACATCATATAATAGTTATTGACATTCTGTCGAAATTTGGGAACCAGGGCGCTAAACACAGATGGTTCTACCCCAAAAAATTCCGTTCTGCCTGTAAAGACATAGTGATTGCAGATGTTTAACACTCAACGTTGCGTCTTATCTACATCATCTACATATATATCGATATCATCTTCAAACATAATCATCATCAAATACATTTTTATCATCTACATATATATCGATATAACCTACAAATATATCAATATCATGACCATATACATCTATGTATTTATCTATATCATCTACATATATTTCGAAATCATCTACATATATATCTATACATATACATGCACATCATATCGTGAAATGACTACCAACTGGATCATACATGTTTCCCTCCAAATTTGATAAATTTGCCACGAGCTTGGCAGACGAGCACACGACTGTATTAAAAATGGCTGTCCAGCCAGCCACTCGCAAGCGACAGCCGGTTGCTCGCTCGCGTACCCTCCTGCAGGGTACTTGCAACCGCCAGCTGCCAGAGCAGTACTGGCCCATTGCCGCTCTGCACAGCTCCATGGCTGCCGAGCGAATGAAGAAAGATTGAAGGTGTGAGATGTTCCTTACTTAAATTTGAAGTCTGTGATAGGAAAGTACTGTGCATTTAGTAAATTTACTCTGAAAAATCGGCATTATAAGACATCACCTTATATTTGCGTTTATTTCAATAGTTGAATTTTAAAAATCAATATTTTTAAATGTTGAAATCGAAGCGTAGCAAATGTCCCGATCGATTGGTGCAAACATTTTGGAAATCAATTGTGGAATGACTTAGTTATTAACGTTCAAAACCTATATATTTTTCGTGACGCTTCAAATTTTCGCAATTCGAATGTGTACCCCAGTATTGAAAACACAGACGTAGTCCTACGTCAAAATTAAACGTGGGTCTTTTTTATACACATCGATAACGTTAGCACCTATTCAGAAATTTTCATTTTGAAATCCCTTTACAGCTTTAAAACTATCTCAGGTTTCTTTTATTGTCGTTATTGTTAGGTGCATAAATCGTCCCTTCAACTAAGGCGTATCCGGAGACTACTCTCCGCCGGGTCTATGCAACCTTTTAAACCTTCCCGTTGAATGTGTCAGCTTGTGCGATACTCTAGACACACAGTGGGTGGTCGTATCCGGGACCTCCACTGGGTAGGCGCAGGTGTTCGTCCAGTTTCTGGTACATTAATTCATCATTATGCCTAACTGATTATTACTTTAAAGTTTTGAGAAAACCCGTGTGTAAAACGGCTAGTCGGTAGTAATCAATTGGCCATAATAAATATGAAAACACCATTCCGAATTCTTCAAAATATTATAAACATTATAAACTTTTTAGTATGAGACCGATTAACATGTCCTCATTTTGAGTTTTAGTAACATTCCATAAACCTATCTTATTTAATATTTATTCCAACAATCAAATGAAAACGTAGAAGGTACCTTGCATTGGCCAACAATAAATTATCCTTCAAGAATTCCCCGTAACCATCCAAACCCAACACAACCCATCACACCCAAACCTTTTTATTGAAAAGCTATATCTGATGAACTCAGTCGGCTGTTCTACTTAGTAGCCCCTTAATCTTGAAATGTTACTGGTCTATACTGTTACTGTCACCCTTTATTCTTAGTGAGAACATATAATGTTATTTATTGGTAGCTCATTTCTATTTATCTTTTCCGCTTAAATACTCTCAATGTATGCTTCCCTAAGCAGGCCCTCCGCATCCGGTAATGACCTAATTATAAATTCACAATCCACAGATTCCAAATCACGAAAGAATTTCCCACCGGCTAACATGCTAGTGGGCGGAATGTTACAACTTGGAAAAATTGTAAAAGAAATCAATGAATCAACCCTCTCAGATTTAACGCTAATATGCTATTATGACAAATTTACAAGCTCATAACTGCATGCTAGTTTGAAAAGTGTCCAGATCAACAAAAAGTCCGGACACTGATGCAGCACGGCATCCGAACTTTGGATTTGGAAATTTGTGTCGCTTAACATCCTGAAACAAATGTGCAAAAGCACGTTGGCCAATATTTAGAGTCATCCAGTGGGTACGTGTGCTCTACTCCAAGTTCGCCTTCTTTCAAACTCACCTTCAATTCAATTAACCCATTGAGTTGGACACATCACAATAGAAAATATTGTTATGGAGCACGGACGTTAGGTTACAAGATGTATGAAAAATACTCCATAACCTATTTAAGATTCTATGTGAAAAATTAAAATTTGGCCAACGCCCACCTTTAAAACTATCTCAGGTTTATTTTAACAGAAAAAAAAAGGTATCAATTGAATATTAATGTAAGTAGTAAAATCGAAAATTTGATGTTGAATCATTGTTTGATGTAGAGTACGTTTTTATTATCTATATGAGGGTACAATTTATGTGTACAAAAAATGAGAGTTGGCAAAGTATGTAGTCAGCTTTTAAACGTTAATTACTCAACCATACCGTTTTAATTTTTTCGCATTAATCGATTAGAAAAATCAAAAGAAATTTATTGAATCATTTAAGATTATTGATGTTTTGCAATAAAGAATAGAATATCTCCTAATGACGTGGCTGGATAGTTTAGTGATTACCCGTTCTACTTGCTGAGCAGAAGGTCGGGAGCTCAATCCCAGGGCCTTTCCCATTCTTGGCTTTTATCAATTTGCCTCTGCACTAATCGTCTCTAATCTAATCTAATACAAACGCAGTCAGTAAGAGAAAGGATCCTGGAACTAATTGGGTTAGATGACGTCCAACTATTTTTTTGCCAATATTGACACTTGCAGCATTGCAAAGACATGATTGAAGCGTCAAAAGGCCCGGTCTACTGCGTTGCATTAACCGCAAATAAAGGGTGACCGGAAATAAATTTTGTATCATCACACGAACGTTATAGGTTAAACAGAAATCCAAACAAATATTTTTCTCAACATTTATTTTCCTCATGTATGTTCCTTTAAACTTTTGCAACAACAGATTTAAATTTCACCCTTACGCCTAAACTTTCGAACCTTTGAGTTGACTTTCTGCGATTAAGGTTTGGACAAGCTTCTCTCCTCTGGTTTTGTAAGCTTTTGTCCACTTCAGGTTGAAGTTTTGAACCGATTTTTACTCTCCTCCAATTTTCCGACAATCAGCCTTCATTATAGTCAAAAGCTCTCGATCGGTTGAAGCTCTGGGACAGTTTAGAGGATTAATGCCACGAGGTACCACAATGACATTATTTTCCTCGTACCATTTCTTCCTCACTGTTGAGTAGAGGCAAGATGCCTAATCTTGCCAGAATTGGGTGTTTTGAAAATGCTGGTTTAGAAGTAGCAGTAGCCGTTTTTGGAGGTACTCTTTGATGTAGATTTCACTGTTTATATTCCCTATCGAGATGAATGGTTAGCTAGTTTTACCGCACGTACAGATAGCTTGCCAAACGAGATAATTTTTCGCAACTTTTTCTATCTTCTGTTCTTTCAATATAGACTCTAGGCTTTCTCTGTCCTTCGTAGTGTATAATTTATTACCAGGGATTTGTGAAAAGTCAGCCTTCACGTATATTTCATAGTCCTGTTCGATGCAACCTGTATGCTTGGTCAACAAGCTTTTCGCTTTTTCAGGCTCTTAATCATCTCGGAGAGGTTTCTTGTGGGTTTTGAATGACCTCAGTCTAGATCTCTCTTTAATGTCCTGCACAGTTGACTTAGCTACATCCACTTTTTGGGCAACATCTCAGACCGACATGTTAGGCTAACTTTTTTTATACTTTCACCACTTGTTTCGCATCTTGTTTGTTGCGTGTTCCCTTTTTCGACTGCTTGGTTGGCTTTCTCTAAACTCCACTTTTCACTGAACTTTTAACCTCCGGAGGTGGGCCCTTTCGGCCGTTCAATACTACGCGGACTCGAAGACCGAAAAATCTTCGCATCAATGTAAAGTAAAATGTAAACACCCGGAACATAAAAAACTAAAACCTAATTTGATATTTTGACAGGGAGAAAAAAATATCTGCTGCCATCCACGATTAGTTCAAAACTGTAAACAAAATTATTTTAATTCTTGAAAAACTAAGGCGGAGCAAATCTCCTTCCAAATTATTTAGAGGAGAAGGAGAAACTTCACTTTGCTATCAAAACTAACAATTGCGGTAGAACAGAAAAACCGTGACAGCTCACGATAAACTAACCGTCCGAGCGCAAAGCTTACTGCGATCAACACCGTTTGTCAATTTACATCTGCACTAAGTTTAAAAAAAAATTCACCCACTGCCCTTTCATTAATCGCATCACTTACCACAGTCAATATCTGAACTAAAAATAGTCCTAAATTGGCCAACTCCAACACAATTAGCCTACGCGTTCCATTTTAATGAAGCAGAGATGTAAAGTCGTTTCCTATAAAATTTTGCCGCACAATAGGTGATTTTTCCATGAGAATTTTGTAGGTCTTTTATTAAGCTTTAAGGAAAGCATACAAGAAAAATTATTCGTTTGGGGGGCGACCCCGGCGTAGTGGTTTACATCCATACCTCTCACGCCAAAGTCACGAGTTCAAATCTCACCCCCGGAAAAGTTACGAAAAACACCCAAAGAGGTGTTTGAGTGACTACGACGGGAGATGAACCAGCCCGAGGCTGAAAATCTCGATAATACAGAAACAAAAAAAAAAATATTCGTTTGCTTTCTGGATGAATTTTTGTGCTTTTTGCTGAATTCCACCCACCATCACTCCTTGCACAGTACTATTGTCCACATTATCTGTCATATTTTTCTGCCATTTCTCCGAATCAGACGGTGTTTTGATTTTTTTTGCGATGTTTTTAAATGTTCGCTTGACGATTGGCCACAATTTTTCGATGGAACGAAAATATGGACAGTTTTGTGGATTAATAGTTTTCACAATAAAATCAGCTTATACTATTTTATAACTTGACGGCTGCAATGGTAGCTTGCCAAGTCGGGTCAGAACTTCACGGGACCTTCGTGCGATTTTAGGAAGGACCAAATTCTTTTCTAAAGACACTCCTCTCTGTAAACTTGTTCATTCAGTGATGAAAACCATTAAAAAGAATAAAAGTTTTCCTAAATCTTATAGGTCTATAAGCTTATCGTCAATTCTACTTAAAATAATAGAAAAAATAATTGATGAAAACTAAAATTCGACATATTTAGTTGAAACTCCTCTAAGTAAGTATCAATTTGCTTATCCGGAAGATAAATCATCGATAACAGCATTGCATGCGGTTGTTACAAAACGCCAAAAATCTTTTCAAGTTAAAGAAATGTCCCAGGCTGCGTTTCTAGACAATGAAGGAACATTTGATAATTCTTCTGATAGCTCAATGATATAAGCAATGACGAAGCTTGGTTTTGATAAGTGTATTGTCGGTTGGATCATCGAGATGTTATCAAAAAGACAAATATAAGCAAATCTCGGAAGCTCATCCGTCAGTGTTAGAGATGTAACAGGGTGTCCATAAAGAGGCGTATTGTCACCTCTATTGTGGTCTTTAATAGTTGATGATCTCTGAGAACCCTAGGGTTTAAAGTAATTTGCTCCGTAGATGATATAGTCGTAATAGTACGTGGTAAATATGATTTCCCATCGCTAGCAGAATGCATAGTTAAATTATGTCTTATCGTGATGTGATAGGGAAACCTTCAACATAAATCCTTCTAAAACTACTACTGTGCTATTTACACGAAGGAGAAACTATTTATTTGAAAACTTAAGATTGAAAGTTACGCATTTGGAACTTTTAAGTACAGTAAAATACCTTGGAGTATTTCTTGACTCAAACTAAACTGGAACTTTCATTTAGGATAGCTAAAAAAACATGTGGTAAGCAATGGGGACTAAAGGCAAAAATGATCCATTGAATTTATTCGGAAATGGTGAGACCCAAGATAACCTATGCTTCATTGATCTGGTGTCCAAAAACCAAAGCAACTGTTGTACAGAGAATTCAAAGACTAGCAACTAGTTCAATTACTGGTGCAATGAAAAGTATACCAACAAAGGCACTGGATGCATTGGTTTTCATACTACAATTGCATCAATTCATACAATTAGAAGCTGAAAAGAGCACTCTAGGGATGAAAATGTTTGGGAACTTTTTCGAAGGTGATCTAATAGGGCATCTTAGCATTCTAAAAATTGTTAGATTCAATCCTTTAGTTATGAACAACGAAGATTGCATGGAGAAAGAATACAACTTTGACTGTTCATATCAAGTTATTGATCCTGGATTGTCTTGTCGTAATCAAGTCAATTTGTACTGGGTTCCTTTCCATTGTGGAATTGATGGAAACTCATCAGTTCGTAGGACCTGAACCGTTTTGTGTTCTTATCTTAGAATGGAGATGAAAGCCTAAGAATGCTTGAAAGTGGAGGCAAACTGGAACAACACTTTCATAGCAATCAAAGCGGTTCATTACTCCAGACATTTCAATCACTCGCAAATTACTTGATCTTACCAAAAAAGATCTAACCATATATATATAGGCCGGATAACTGGCCACTGTCCGTGCCGTTGCCACTTAAGCTGATAGGAAAACTAAGAGATGATTCATGTCGATTTTGTGTCATGGATAAAGAAGACTCGAAATACATGTTATGCCACTACCCGGCAATTTCCAACAAAAGATTTAAGTTCTTCAGCAAAGGGCTATTAGAACCCTCTTTGATTTGGAGAACAAACCCTAGTACGACAGTGCACTTTATTCGGTGCGTTATACCGTTCTGGGACAATGCTTCAAGTCAAACATTCGCGATCACTATCTAGCAATAGTGATGCGACAATATCTAAAGCAATAAAAAAAGAGGGAATGTTACAATAGATCTAAAAATTAATCGCAGTGATGAAGATAGCCGACATGAAATATTTGAACTTACCCGATAAATCTCCCTTAAGGTAAAATTATTGACACGAAAATTTTCGAAAGTCCATCGTTTATCATAATACATCCGTTGTACTTGTTCACTTACTCGTACAACTTCCATATTGTCCAGGTTTAGTTGCATTCTCCTATTGGGATGTTACGACCGAAATCCTTCTCGTATACAGATTCGTCGCTTTGTACTGTGCGACGAAGTGAGCTATTTCGCCGAATCACGCCCGGATCATGATTGTATGTTCTACTTCTACGTTTGTTTTGTTCCGACGTAAGTGTTTACCGTTAACGATCGAAGTAGGCACCAGCAATGGGTGTTTTCTCTTTTCGCTGTCATTTTTTTCCGTTAGTTTCAGGAAAAGTTTAGTGAAGTTAATAAGTGGTATAAACTGTTTCATCGAAAAAAGCCGCTGTTCGTCGTGAAGAACAGGATAGTGATGAAACCACTTTCTTTGGTGAACTTTGTGTGTTGTTGCGTGTGCTACCGTTTGTTTAGCTCTTGTGGCGTTACGCCACCCGGAGAAAGTCAATCCGGTAGCTTATCGGAATTATTCATACCTTGACGAGCGGCCGTACGGCAACACTATCCGGTTTTCATCGTCGAACGGTAGTGAAAGAGCTGCTGCCGGATCAAGTGGCTGCAGGCAGTTGGCGTTGAGCTTCTGAGGTTCTGAGTGTCATTCAAAAGTAGGTCTACATTTTCTAACCATTTTCGGCCAGACGAAAAAGTCGGATTCCGCAGCCGGTAATAAACATCAGTCATACCGACATGACGAGCTCGAAACATGATCTACTTTTGCTACGTGCTGGAGTTTGATGCTGATTGTGTGAGATCGTTCATATATAGGGCCTTATTAAGATTCCCACTTCACCCGTGACACCCGTAATAAAGACAAGCTCACAAGGCTCATCAGCCAGGACACAAGGTGGAAAAACCTTTATCTATCTCGAAGAAGTCAGGACAAATGGAGTGACATTAACCTTCTTAGCCACGTCACTCTCAACGATTTACCTAAACCTACAAAAACCAGTCAAACATGTTGAACGGCACAGCCTACTCTTCTGTATACTCACGCCTTATTATACGTTTTGAAATAATGAATTTACCCGTGACGTAATCCTTGTTGCCGATAAGGCGTGAGTCATTTAATATATGAATGCACTATTTATTATAATGGTCAGATCTGAAATGTTCTGACAGCAGTTTGTTTGTTGAAAAGTTCATCACGATTCATTTTGTTTCAAAAAAGCTATACTTGATGGAAACTGCGAACCGAAACAACGAAACGTACTTTTGATGAATTATGGGCAGCTTGCCGAACAAATTTTCTATAAAGCCACTGGTCGAGGTGATGATCCTAGCAAGTTCAATGTCGTTTTTGCCTTGACAAAGTATATGCAGCTGCGTGACAAACGAGACTATAGATTCCAAAATGTATAGGTAGGAGTGCCTGAAAAAACGTATTCTTCTGTACATTAAAGATCCCATTGGATCTGTGAAGTTTTTGCCTGATTTGGCAAGCTACCATTACAGCAAAGAAGAACAACAGTGGTATCGAGTCAACATGGTGGATTTCTTCGAAAAGGACATCAATCAGTTCAGAAATATTGGGTAATTATCAAACAGAAGTTGAAGAAAAGTGTAAAGGTGACTCGGGATGCAACAGATATGAAGATATGGTGGAAAAAAATAGCCACACAGGTTATCCAATTCGAAGAAAAGTTCTAGATTTCATCAACACCAAGTAAAGTGAAATAATTGACCACCATTTTGATTACTCAAGATTTTTATTCCATCAACTTGGTTCCGAGATAGATCCGTATTTTGCGTCCAGATATTAAATGACTTAAACATTGAATATTTTTAGATAAAACTTCAAATATAACTCAATCCTATGTTCATGTTAACTTATTCTGCAATCTTAATTCGAAACATAATATAATATATTCCATCACACTCAAAGTTATGTTTTGTAACCTACTTTACATCAACTTCAGAAATATATCGCTTGAATTTGAATTTGAGTTTATAACGCGGTGGAAAATATACGGAAGGCTATTTTTTGCGTTCTTAGCGTACATTTATCCGACCATTGATTTCGGTTTCATCGTCTAGCAAATCACTAAGTCACTAACTTTCGAAGTAGTTAGTTATTCATTTTGTGGCCATGTGCTTATATTAACAATATAAAATGTTCAAACCCCACAAAATCGACAAAAAAAATCTAACACCATACTTAAAAATTCCAAAAACATCCTAATAAAAATACCTTATCCCTTTTTCAGGCCGCAAGAAAAGAAACTTGTCGCCTTCAAAAGAACACCGCCAATGCAGACCTACCTGCTTGCCTTTTTGGTGTCGGATTTTGCATTGAAGCGAGACTATGCCAATTCCACGAAGAAAATTACCGTTCAATCAATGGCCCGTCCAACGCATGCCAATCAACTGATGTACTCTCTGGATAGCTCCGTCAAGTTGATAGATGAATTGCAAAAGTACTTCGATCACCCGTACGAGCTGAGTAAAATCGACAGCGTCGGTATCCGCAATAATGACTTCGCAGCAGGTGCCATGGAAAATTGGGGTCTTGTGACGTACCGGGAGTCGTACTTTTTGATCAGTGAAACTTCCAATGACAACAATAAGCGCTCGGTAGTAACGGTTATAGCGCACGAGTTTGCTCACCAGTTCTTTGGTAATTTAATGGCACCAAAGTGGTGGTCGTATCTCTGGCTTAATGAAGGATTTGCAACATTCTATGAGTACTATTTGAGCGACCGAACGCATCCTGAACTGTTAATAAAGCAACGTTTCTCCAGCGGAGCACTACAGTCAGCTCTCCAAGTCGATGGCAGCGCAACTATCCGCTCGATGACACATTACGTGGAAACTGTTCAGGAAATCGATCGCCTTTTCGATCGCATCGCGTATGAAAAATGTAAGAGAAGTACATTGACTGATGGTTTAAACTCTCTAACTCCATACAGCATATAATTACAGCCGGAAGCGTCCTCAGAATGATGCATTACGCATTAGGAGAAACTACTTTTCTTAAAGGAATCAGGCATTACATAAAACAGAAGTAAGTTAATCAATTCTCACTCTCTTCTTGTTAGATTATATTAGCTTTTTTAACAGTCTAAATTCAGTTGTTGGACCCCAAGACCTTTTTGACAGCCTACAGAAAGCTGCCACGGATGATGAAGTACTTCCACCGAACTCTACAATAACCAAAATCTTGGAATCATGGTCAAACCAGCCTGGCGTACCAGTGGTGAACGTTAGACGAACACCCGGATCGGATGACGTCATTTTCGAGCAGAAACGATTCTTCACGTCGGGTGAACCTGCGGAAAATGATCAAACCTGGTGGATCCCAATATTCCTATACACCAACACCAGTAGCGGTTCACATGAAAAATCTCCCTTGTTCTGGATGCCTCAAGGAACGAAGCAATTGACTTACAAGATTCCAACCCAAGAAGATGATCTATTTCTAATAAACCCAGCTCAAACTGGATATTATCGCGTGAACTATGACCAACAAATATGGCAAACGATCACAGTGGCTCTGAACTCTAATTCAAACCGGATAGATGCAATATCAACAGGGCAGCTTATCGACGACTCTATGAATCTGGCTCACGCAGGACTCCTGAATCACAGCACCGCCTTCCAAATCCTTGACCACCTGCGCAATAATACCCTATACCTTCCGTGGAAGTCTGCATACAGGAACATACTACAACTAGAGAAAATGCTCATGATCGATACCGAGACCCTGGAACTATTTCATAAATATCTACTCGAACTGACTTACTCATTGTACGAGACATATAGCTCAGAAAAACGAAATAACGTACACACCAATTATTACGACGCTCAATTGATAGCGATTGATCTCTCCTGTCGAATAGGACAACAGCGATGTCTGGAACAGGCCATCTCCAAGCTGAACATTTTGCAGCAAAGAACAATGCTGACAATACGTTCTGAAGCTGAACAGCGACTGTATTGCCACGCACTACGTAGTGCGAAACAACACGAGGTCGATAAGTTTACCGAAGCACTAGAAACGGAGGAGAATTCGCAGGAAAGAAAGTACCTACTGCAGACGTTAGCTTGCGTTGGCACTCGAAAAGAGCTGGAACGGGTAATTACACTCCTGGCGAAGGAAATTTCAACCAAAAGTGAATTTGCAAGATTTTTGGAGATATCGGCAGAACAAGGTACAGTTGGATTTGATGCGGTTGTTGATTTTATGACGCGTGAAAAAGAACTGGCAGATGAAATGTGAGTATAAGGCAATAGTGTATCCTTAACTCAAGCTTTAACTTCCCAACAATTTGTTTTCAGCTTTGGTAACAAACGCAGCATGGAAAAGCTTTTGAAAATACTTGCAAATCGTGTCGTTGACCCAATTAATGCCAATCGGTTGCGTCAGATGATGAAAGTGTTGCAAATACCAACCGAGTTTGAGACCATCATCAACGCCCAACTGAAGGAGCAAATTCTCTGGCAGGAACGCAACTTGCCTTTGGTTCGTCAAACGCTACAACAGTACACATTCCAGTAACCATTGCAGTTTTAATTAGTCTGGGAATAAAGCTAATGGAAAATATCGTGGTAAATCAGGCGAACATCGATCGACGGTTTTAATTGAGAAAAAATCCATTAACCGTACTTCAATCAACATCATATGCTAATGAGATGGGAGTAGTGTATCCCGCATTGGTGGGTCCCCTATATGCCACCACATACGGTGGTCATTTCGGTGCTGAGAAGCCACACGAACCTCCAGCGTGTTGCATCATACTGCAATCTGGGGACTGTACACTTGGGAAGCTTTTAAAACGGCGTTATTTTTAAAGTTTTTTTTTATGTCATTGGCCAACGTTTTGGAGCCACCACCAATACATTAGTAGTGGTTTTACTGGAAAGGGTGTTATTGTTAAAAAATGAGTTATATGTATGCATGTACAGGAAAGTGTGTACATACTATTTCCATTTTAGTGGATGTATACAACTTTGACTTTTTGATGATATTATGACGATTGTAACGTACCGGTACCGTATTCTAGTCATTCCAGTCCCTTAAAGAATCCTGGAAAGTGAATCACTTTTCTTGTCCTTTTGAGTATTTGCTGAACATCATGAATGTGAAAAACAGATCGAAGCAATCCGTGTTGTGAAGGTGACGTGTTTTTCTTTTGCTGCATCGTTTTCGAATTAGAAGAACTTGAAATTAGTCTATCTTCCAAGTGCCGTATTATAGTATCATGTGCTTGGCAAGATGGTGAGTTTGCCGCTATTCGTTTTACAGGTTGTGCTCTGTCGGTTTTTCTCCCGTTTCCTGTATTTGCGGTACTCCGCCTCGCAACCGGAAAAAGTGTTCTATTAGTTCGGTTTTGCATTGTCCTAGTAACGATATTTTGCTTCGATTTGCAGTACGGTGGATGCATTTAAAAACATTTGTGAAATAATATGATTGCGATGAGAGAACCTATAATTGTAAGATAGTTTCCTGAGGTATCCTCCGAGAAATTGACCAGCAAGTAAACTGGATCTGCGAATGTTGACTTCCTCTAGCGGACCGCCAACGAGTGAGGATACCAAGGAAAAGTTGCATAGGCACGAGTAGCAGACTTGGTGAGGAAGTTCTTTATATACTTATTTTAACTGTTAAAGCCTTCTTCAATATTCTGAATGTTTGTCGGTCTTGGATTATATCAGAGATTTGAACAGGATAGGGTATTAGCATGCCCATCTCCTCTTTTCAGAAAGAGAGTAAAGCCACTAAAACCATATGCCAAATTCTTTTCTGTATTATTCACCTTCACAGCCGAGAGCGCCTATCTATGAGAGAGAAAGAGACATGCTCAGCCCTATGTCTTTGGAAAGACAATGTTAATTATTGATCAATTATTAACGATTAGTATTCCACCGTAACCTCAAACCAACGTTTGTTGTTGCACTCGGTACGGAATCTTAGATCAAATGTATCATTATTTGGTTATGCTTATAAAACACGTTTTATCCCGTGGAATTTTCAGAACCTAGAGAAGAAAGCAAAATGAACCAAATTATCAACATTGATATTAAATTTGTTTAGGTTGCACTTTCTATGCGATGCTCAGACATTGGTCAGTTAGTTAACTTATTTTTATTCAAACAGACTTCTTGCTTCTCTCGAATTATTTCGAAAATGTATTTTTTTGAATCGTTATAAGACATAGGATTGTGCTTATGTTGAACGTGTTTCGGAGTGCCGGAAGGTGTTTTTCTGGGTGTTTCTGTATTTAAGCATGTCTGTCAAAATGATGTAAACATGCGTGTGATTGGTGCCAGAAGTGACGGAAATTTGTTTTGTGGTGGCGAGGTGTTTAAAGTGTGTCGGAGTCTGTTTCTGAGCGTGTTAACACAAGGTGACCGAGTGACGTACTCCCTGTTATCAAATGTAATAAAATGTTCTTATAATATCTATTTTAAAATACCTCCTAGCATGAGCTACAGACCTCTAATGAATATAGATATAGGCTTTATTTATTTATTATTTATTTTGTTTATTTACATGCTATGGACATAGTGACAGTAGCTTAGCTTAGCCTGATGGTTGCTACTCCGTTATTGATAAGAATCAGTGAAATTGCACAATGAATCAACTGAATGGGGCGGGGAGTAAGCGACCATTCTCACTATACACGTTTCAGTGATCCCATTTCTTTAATCATCAATAAAGGCGCCGGCCACGTCCTTGCAATCAGTTGGAAATAGGGAAGGAATGTAAGTGTGACCTTTGCTGTTTACCTCTGCATCGCCACAAAGGTCATAGGAAGGATGTTTTTTTATGTTAGTAGGGTAAGGCTCGGTGGATCAGTATTCAGCTTGATAAGTGATGTGATCATATTTGATTGATTATCGTTTGTAAAATCGCGCCACCGAACAAAAAATAGCCGAAACAATACATAACGCGCCATGCCTGACAGCAAAATAGTGCGCAATAAAGCATCGACACAACCGTTCACAGCCGATGCTCGAAGCAAACTCTTTTTTCGTCAACTTTCAATTTTCACAACCGCACTCCACAAGCCACTTCACAACCGCAACTTATATCCGCATCAATCAAGTAGAAACTTCTAAAGAACAATTCATGCTAGTCCATCCAAAACAACAATTTAGGGACCTGGTAAGCATAAGAGTCCTTTGATGCATTTCCTGCCTTTTGGCAACTTAATGCTACTATTGATGTCCAAGTTCATCGGTTTAGCACCAACCGGGAGAGACTTGGTCCTATACCCAATGATTTCATTATCTCCAATCTGCTCAACCAGTTACAATGCTATGCGATATAGTGGAAGGATTATTTTAATTTGAGATAACTCAATGCAGACGTCTTCCAAATTTGGCAGATCGACAGGCAATCGGTGGAGACCCACCTGGTACCTCATAACAATCCGTTTTGGGTGTTTGACGCTACCCATGTAACCAATAAGCATTAGCAAATGCAGTAAATCAACCCTAAATCTGCATTTCAGATACTACAAGCATTATATTAGCATAAGATCAGCATCATGAATACTATCTGTTGTAAAGTTGAATTTCAAATGCTATTAAAATGCTAGTAGCCTGTAATAAGCATCTCGAATGCAAAATAGCATTAATGAAGCGTTATCATAGCATTGCAGTAAAGCAGCCATATATTGGGCCAAAAGCGGCATTTATGTTGCATTTAAAGCGACTTAATTGCTTGATAGGCTGCCGTTAAGATGCTTTGGAACTTCTTATTGGTTACCTGTGTAACGCTCTAACGAAATCTGCTCAGCTTATCGGATGTCACATTGTACTCAACAGATGGCGAACAGTAGTATTCGTTCAAAAAGATTTTACTTTATGAAATGTTTAAAGTTTTATGTCTGGTTGCTTGCTAAACTTCTAACAGAATAAATTTTTGATTCCCAATAGAAAATTACAGTTCAGTATGATTAAAGTTTATCTAAGAATACAGCAAATCCATAGAAAAAAAAGTATACGATTTCTCAGATTTCATAATAATTGGTAGGTTTGATCATTATCCAAAACTATTCGACCCATATTTTTCTATTTTGTCATTAGGGTGACCATTTCTGCATAATGGTGGTCATAAAAAAATCTTTTTTTTTTCAAAAATGATTTTAAAAAAATTCATAACTTTTGAATCAAGTAATTTTAATAACTGAATAAGCAAATAAAACGTAAATAGTTTTCCTTTTGTGAAAAAATATTAAAAGTATACCTAAATTCCGATATTCATAATGAAAAAAGAATGATATTTGTTTTTTTTTATCAAAATAAAATGACTTTTTTCATAAATGATTATTTCAAAAATTCATAACAGTGTGCCAGACACGCCTTAGTAGAAAATCTTACACCATATCGGAACATGTATGGCAGTCTGTGGCACACTCTTTACATTTTTAATTTTCGACGATATTGCCTGGTGCCACTGTAAACTTGAACAACATAGGTGTTGTTCTGATTTATCTGTTTCGTCAAGCAACAGACATAAGTTTTAGAAAATATAAGTGAACTTTTAAGGTACCTGTTTGTTGAGATGAAATTATACATCAGACTTGGGAAACCCTTCTGAGGAAGTCATCAAGGAACCTTTGAAAGAAAATCGAACATCTAAGATCTACAGTTTCCGAATTAAAGTGAATTATCTAGAAATTTTGATTTGAATAAATGTCTTCTTTTTTTTTGATACGCTGGAAATGTTGTTAATATTTGTCGAAGAAGACGGGAAATCCAACATGACGACGTTCACCAGCAGTCCATCAACTTTACTGGATGTTCAAATAAATATCAACGGGTGGAGTTGCGTCTCGTTTATTGTTTTCGCAGGCATACGTGGACAGCTAAGAAAGAGAATAAATATACAACAGTTAAAGAGAATTCTTGCACTAACTCCAGCATCTTGAGCTTGAGTTTTTATTTTTTCCATCACTGAAAGTTGCTGTCTCAACAGTATCAAAAACGAAAAAACTCACGTTGTTACGCACTTTGATGATAATTGTTGATGCTGCTGATCGGAAGCTTTGCTGCAAAATTGCAAGACTACCAATTTTAAAATGCGTCTCCCAAAGGGGACACAAGGGGACAAACGATTTTGCATTGATTTTGTAGGTGAAAGTTCAAACTTTTAGTCTACGTATTTTGTTTTTGCAAATATTTGGAAATAAGGGAGTCAGATGTCTTCAAAAAACGTATTTTTTTTACACTTCAACTTCCATAACTTTTTTTTTTTAAACAATAGCTAGCTATTGTCTTGAACCTTCAAATGTACGTTATTCTATGCGCTAAAAGTAAGTCATTCTAACAAAGTTTTAAAATTCAAATTGAATTACAAATTAATGCAAAAAAACTTTTTTTTTTAAGACCTACTCTAGAAAAGTAAGAAAAACTGTTATTAAACGATACGTTGATGAGATAGAACTTAAGTTTTTCCTGCAAAGTTTCTTTAAATTAAATTCTCTTTAATTTTATTGGAAAAAAAATTGCTCTAAATCATAACAGTAAAATGTTAGAATTTTCATTATGTTCAGTCCACAATGCAGCGAACTGAAAAGGCAAACATCCGCAGCATTTGCCACGCCTCTAATGGAAGCAGCGCGACTTCGAGAATGAGAACTGCGACAACAACAACACTATAAAAGAACGCCTACCTGCTGGTGCGAGGAACAGTTTTGTGACGGACGTCGAAGCGAGCAGAAGCAGAGCAGAAAAAGAAATCCGAATAAGCCGAGATCGGCTGAAGAAATACATTCTTGTAAAAATAGAAGAAGAAGAATAATAATGGAGTGAAATTAAAGTTGTACTAGTTTGTCTCCAGCCGAAAAGACCCTCGTTCCACTAGTCAGTCAAAGAGTTGAATGGTGGCTCTTTTCAGAGCCAAGGCAGAAAGAATTTTCTTATTGGTTGGTTGGTCTGGATTCCACTTGGGGAGTCCTTATCGCTTCGCTACGCTACGTGGTGGCGGCTGGGATGGCGGCGGTAATTACAGTCCACTGCAATACGACGCAACACATTAAAATCATAAAAGGACCACCCTAGGCACCACTCAAACAAAAAGATAGATCTCACTTTTAAGATAAAATCTTCCCAAGACATCATATGTCTAAAGTTAATAGTGTAATCCAGTTATCGACTTTTGTCGCGAAATTTGGCCTGCCGTACCATGGTGAGATGAATCTGATTATTATCTATATAATAAAAATGAGTTGGGGTTTCCTTTGTCACGATTTAACTCGCGAGCGGAAGGACCGATCAGCGTGAAATTTTGTATGCAGAGATTTTTAGGGCCGGAAAATAATCTTATGATGGTTTGAGACCCCTCCCTTCACTGGAAAGGGGGGCTCCCATACAAATGAACACAAATGTCTACACAACTCAAGAACTAATCAAGCAAAAGAAACCAAATTTAGCATGTGTGAGTTTTCGAAAGCAAAGAAGGTTTTTATGGTAGCTTGAGACCCCTCCCATCTCTAGAAAGGGAGGCTCCCATACAAATGAAACACATATTTCTGTATAACTCGAGAACTGATCAAGCAAAGAAACCCAAATTTAGCATGCGGAAGTTTTTGGAGGCAAGAAATGTTTTTATGGTAGTTTGAGACCCCTCCCTTCTCTATAAAGGGAGGCTCCGATACAAATGAAATACATATTTCTGTATAACTCGAGAACTGATCAAGCAAAGAAACCCAAATTTAGCATGCGGAAGTTTTTGGAGGCAAGAAATGTTTTTATGGTAGTTTGAGACCCCTCCCCTCTCTAGAAAGGGAGGCTCCCATAGAAATGAAATACATATTTCTGTATAATTCGAGAACTGATCAAGCAAAGAAACCCAAATTGAGCATGCGGAAGTTTTTGGAGGCAAGAAATGTTTTTATGCTAGTTTGAGACCCCTCCCCTCTCCTAGAAGGGATGCTTCCATACAAATGAAACACATATTTCTGTATAGCTCGAGAACTGATCAAGCAAAGAAACCCAAATTTAGCATGCGGAAGTTTTTGAAGGCAAGAAATGTGTTTATGGTAGTTTGAGACCCCTCCCCTCTCTATAAAGGGAGGCTCCCATACAAATGAAACACAAGTTTCTGCATAACTCTAGAACTAATCAAGTTAATGGAACCAAATTTGGCAGGTAGAGGTTTTTGAAGGCAAGAAATGTTTCTAAAGTAGCTCAAAACCCCTCCGCCCTCTGTAAGAGGGGGGCTCTCATGCTAATGAAACACAAATTTGTGCATAACTCGAGAACCAATCAAGCACATGGAACCAAATTTGGCATGTGGAGGTTTTTGGAGGAGATAAATGTTTCCATGGAAGTTTGAGACTCCTACGCCATCTGGAAGGGGGAGGGAGGGGGGGTTTACATACAAATGCAACACAAATTTCTGCATAACTCCAGAACTAATCAAGCAAATGGAACCACATTTGGCAGGTGGAGGTTTTTGAAGGCAAGAAATGTTTCTAAGTTGACTCGAGCCCCTCCCTTCTCTGAAAGGAGGGCTCATATACAAATGAAACACAAATTTCGGAATAACTCGAGAACTTATCAAGTTAATGGAACCCAATTTGGCATTTGGAGGTTTTCGAAGGCAAGAAATGTTTCTAAGGTGGTTTGAGACCCCTCCGCCTTCTGGAAGGGTAGACTCCCATAAAAATAAAACATAATTTTTAGCATAACTCGAGAGCCAATGAAGCAGATGAAACCAAATTTGGCATGTTGGGGTAAAGCAAATTTCTGCATGACTCGAGAACTAATCAAGTAAATGAAACCACTTTTAGCATATGGAGGTTTTTGGAGGCTAGATTTCTATATACATAAAAATGAATTTCTGTCTGTCAGACCCTTATAGACACGGAAAGTTCTGAACCGACCAACGTGAAAATTTATATGAAGGGGTTTTTGGGGCTGGGGAAGGTTCTTATGATTGTTTGAGACCCCTTCTCTCTCAGGAAGGGGCGCTCTCATACAAATGAGACACAAATTTCATCATAACCCGAGACCTAATCAAGCAAATCGAATCAAATTTAGCATGTGGGGGGTTTTGAAGGCAAGAATGTTTCTATGGTAGTTCAAGACCCCTCCCTTTCTGAGGGGGGGGGGATTCAAACAAATGAAACTCACATTTTTATTATAATCGATGAGCCCAGTGTGATGGTTCGAGAACTTAAGCAAATGGAACCAAATTTGGCATGTGGAGGGTTTTAAAGTCAATGATTGTATGGTAGTTTGAGAAACCACTCCCCTCTGGAAGGGAGGGCTCCCATACAAATGAAACACAAATTTCAACCAAAAATGAGAATTATCCAGGTTACTTAAACACAAACCGTGTATTTCTCGGGTAAGAAGCATGTTTTGATAGAAGTTTGAACCCCTGCTTATTCAAGAAGAAAAAACTTATTTTGAAAAAAAAACCATAAAGTGACAGTTATATTAAATTTTTCTTTATTTAGGTGAAGGAGGCGAGGGGTTCAGCTGTTATACAAAAAACCTTTTTAAATAATATATATAGGTGGGGGTGTGGAAAATTTAAATTTTAATTGGTTGTGTGTTGTGTACCTTTTTTTTTCCTTTTTTTTTTTTATTTTTTTTGTTTTTTTTTGTGGGGGGGGGGGGTTTTGAAAGGGTGATACGGTCAAAATTTGGTCAAGGGAAAACGCGTGTAAATCGGTGAAATCGTTTATTTAAAAAATCAAATTAAATTTCTTTTTCAAGTTCAATTAGTATAAAATTCAGGAAAAATATTCAGTTAGGCTTCCGCTTTTCCAAATCCAAATTGCCAGGCCTTACGCTTGACCCCTGCCATCAGATTTTGTACAGCCACCTTGTCCACCTTCTTCGCCGCAGAAAGCCAGTTTGCCTTGAACTGCTGCTCGTCCTTAGCAGTTTTTTTTGGTCTTCTTTAGGTTCCGCTTGTCAATAGCCCAGTATTTCTCAATTGGGTGGAGCTCTGGCGTGTTGGGAGGGTTCTTGTCCTTGGGAACCACCTGCACGTTGTTGGCGGCGTACCACTCCATGGCCTTTTTACCGTAATAGCAAGATGCCAAATCCGGCCAAAACAGTACGGAACAACCGTGTTTCTTCAGGAAAGGCAGCAGACGTTTATTCAAATACTCTTTCACGTAAATTTCTAGGTTGACAGTCCCGGAAGCTATGAAAATGCTGCTTTTCAAGCCACAGGTACAGATGGCTTGCCAAACCAGATATTTCTTTGCGAACTTTGACAGTTTCGTGTGCTTGAAAATATCTGCTACCTTTCCCCTTCCTTTTGCCGTATAAAGCTCCTGTCCCGGAAGCTGCTTGTAGTCGGCTTTGACGTAGGTTTCGTCGTCCATTACCACGCAGTCAAACTTCGTCAGCATCGTCGTGTACAGCCTCCGGGATCGCGCTTTGGCCGTCGTATTTTGTTTATCATCGCGATTTGGAGTCACTACCTTCTTGTAAGTCGATAGTCCGGCTCGTTTTTTGGCTCGATGCACGGTTGTAGACGATACACCCAGCTTATTTGCGGCATCTCGGAGAGATAGGTTAGGGTTTCGCTTGAAACTACCGGCAACTCTCTTTGTCGTCTCAGCGGCTTCCGGTTTTCGATTTCCCCCGATCCAGACTTCCTGGCTGTCGACAAACGTTCCCCAAACACTTTAATTACATTTGTAACGGTTGATTTGGCAACTTTTAGCGATTTTGCCAACTTTGCGTGCGAGTAGCTCGGATTTTCGCGATGCGCGAGCAAAATTTTGATACGCTGCTCTTCTTGCTTGGACGGCATTTTGACAACTGAAGAGTGAATTCCAAAATCAAAATAGGAGCAACGGCATCTTCAGCGGTGGTCTATATTTGGAACAACTTTATACTTGATTTGCATCAGCAAAACTTGAATAGAACCAGCTAAAATAGACCAACTTCGCGTTCCCCGCACCGGTGTTGTATTTCTTGTTGTTAAACCCGCCAACACCTGTCATCCTGTCAATCATTCAACATCAGAGATCAGAAGTTTTTTTTTTCAGAGATCGCAGATTTTTCACAATCTTTTTGCCATTGGTTTGACCAAATAATTTTTACTGCCAGTAGTGCGTCGTTAGCAGACGACGAGGAATACTTGCTCTTTCGTTTGGCTGAAGGTGAGTGTGTGAATGCATGCATTTCATTAAAACGATATTAGATAATGCTGATTTGTAATTTGGCAGCGGAAAAACAAGAGTCGAAACGGAGAGGATCACGTCCTTGAAGACGCCAGAAATTCAGAATTCAGAAAACGTCCCAGAAATTCAGGAAACTTCTAAAGATTTTTGGAGCATTCTCAAAAGTTTAGGAAACATTCCAAGGATTTTTCCATAAGTTTAGGGAGCTTCCTAGAAGTTCAGGGATCTTCCCAGAAGCTCGAGAAACTTTCCAATAGTTCAGGGAACATCCCAGAAGCTCATGGTACTTAAGTTTTAAGAAGAACTTAAACTTCTTACTACACGATAATTTTTCGTACCGAACCAAAACGAGAATAAAAAAATCAACTACTTTTTTAATGTTTAATCAATTTCGCGGAATTTCCACCGTATCACAATCTTGGAGATTCTAAAAAGTTCTTGTAAGGTTTAACAACATCTCGGAAATGCTATTTATTTCACAGAAATTCCACCAACTTGTTAAAAAATTTGTAAATCGACCAACTTCCCAGATTTTTTTTCAATTTCTCGTAAATTATTAAAATATTTGTGATATTCTGCTTTTTATCATGAAAGATGTACCAACTGGAAGTCCAAATAACTTCTGGGAAGCTAAATCTGCTTCTCAAAGTTCCGGTAATTACCAGAAAGTTGTTTCTATTCCATGGGTGATCAGCAAACTTTTTGGAAGTTCAACCAAGTTTCCAGAAACGTTGAGAATTTTTCGGCAATTCAATGGACTTCTCTGAAGTTCCACCACTTCTCTTCTCAAAAGAGAGCGAGCAAACTTCATGATTATCTTGAAACTTCCAATAAGTTTATTCAACTTCCGAGAAGCTTAATCAACTTCTGTCAAGTTCATTATATTTCCACCCAATCTTCATAGATATTCCGAAGTTCATGGTAATTCAGAAAATAATTTTTAAAGAGTTCGTTCAGTTTCTAGAAGCTTATATAAGCTCTGACCAATTCACGTAACTGCCGCACTACTCGGCAGGATTGTCTAAAAGCTGTAGAATATGCAATTGAATAATATAATATTTAAAAACGATTTCTGGAAAAATGTAAAAAAGTTTCGAACTTTTCCTCCGAGAAATACGAATTGAATCTATCTTCAAGGTATCATCGGTTTTCCCCAGAAAGCTTATCAAAACTGCCATAGTAAAATGTATCCTCTCCCCCAGAAGATAAGCCTGAACATCTTGATCCCCAGTAAACCTGCCGAAAATTTCTATATAACAGTCTTCTCTTAAATTTATCTGTATGAGCTATTTGCGAGTGCTAATCATGACCAATCCATCAATAAACCGATTGTTCACTTTGAAGACTTCATTACTTTTCATTTCCGAGCAATCGAAATACTATTCGGAATCGGAATTTGCCACCAAATTAGTCGTAAAATCCACAACAGTCACAATTCCGGGAGCCTCCCCATTTCGAACTAGTCAGCATTTTCCGGAAAATGCAGTGGCTGTAAAAAACTAAGAGAACCATTTGTTATTCAGGAATTAAACGAAAAGCAATTCGCAAGCACCGGGAGCAACTTGAGGTAATTATCAGCATCCGAGGCGAGCAACACCACTTTCTGTCCGGCGCCAGCATCACCCGCACCAAACACGGCCACTTTTCGGCTCAAAAGCTGAAATTTTACTCATTAATTGGTATTATCAAGCAGCGTGTAGTGTTTTGGAACGGTATTTTTCTTGTTCCAAATTGCTGCAAGAATAGATCAAAACATATACCAGTTTTAAAATGATGCAAAATAGATCCGGTATAAAACAAAATTTACAACACCGGTGCAGCGGTGTTTTTGCGTTTGGTCTAAAAAAAATAAATCCCATCCACGATTTGGACCACCGTTGAAGATGCCTTTGGAAAAAAGTCTAACCCTAACATTATTCTCTCTGAAACTATTATACTAAACTATTAAACTATTAAGGTTTGCCTTCGTAAACTGGAAGCTTATGCGATGCGTTCAAAATTGTAACAGCCTGTCTGTGAGAAACCGGTGATACGGCTTAGTAAGTTCATTTCACCCTCAGGCACGATAGGTGAATTGATAAAAAAAAAAAATGCTGTAACACAAACTGAACAATTAATTGAAAGGATAAATGGCAACTAAACATCCTAAAACAATGAGTATCCTTGAAATGTGCAAAGGAAATGCCAAATTATACGCTGAAATCCACTTAGAAATCACGGGTCCCTTCTCCTTAGTCCATGCAACATTTGTCCGTGCTTCGTTGTAAACTTCATTTAACAGAAGACCTAAATCCAGATCCGTGTTGTTTTTCATAAAATTGCTAAATTCCTGTAGCTCCTCAGGAGTGTTTATAACGTATCTAAGGTTGCTAATGATCTCCGTCAATGATCCATACCTGAAAATTACCAAAACTATTGAACAATCGATTCGAGAATCATTGGGTTACAATATTGAATACCTTCTTCTCAACGTATTCAAATCATTATTCAGTCTATATAAAGCCATATTCGTTCCATCCATCCCACTACTGGCAATGTAGTTGAACATCTTAATCCGATCCGATCTCTCCAGCGTATCCGTGAAGGACAGCGAGAGCATCATGTAATTATCCAGGCGATCTTCACTAACGACACAGCTAAACCCATACAGGATGTCCTCGAATTCTTCCGTATTGATTCTTTTCTGTTCGAAATTCCTAACTATAAAAACCATTCTGCGAACCATCAGGGCCCAGACATTGTAGTTTTCACTTCCCTTGAGAGCACCACACATCACCGACGCACGCAAATCCGGATCGATTGTTACGAATCCCTCAAACAATGCGAGTGCGTCTTGCAAACATCTTCGAACGCCAAGCTCACACGCCACCTCACGTACTTCCGCGCGGTACAATCGTGTCACATGATCATCGTTTGTATTTTTCAACATTTGATCGTACACATGATCCAGCAAATTACTCTGGTACTGCTGATACGTTGAGAAGAATTCATTCCCCTGAAGCATCCGATTTAGATAACGCAATGCTTTGAAACCTGATTTTAGTGGAATAAGATCCACTTCCTTCGGTATGTAGGCTAAGATTCCCAAGAGAATCTCAATATTTAGTTGATTGTGCTTTGCAAAGGTCAAAGCGTCATCAATCAATTGAGCACGACTGAGTGTTGGAATTTGTCTATGATTTTGCTGCAGAGCCTCGACGAGTAAGTACCAACTTTTTTGATCATAATTCACACGATAATAGCCATACTGATTTGGATTGAAAATAACCCATTCAGCTAACCCAACACCCTTCAAACTAATCACCTTTTCTCCTTCCACATTAGTGATCCATTCACTGCCCGACTTATTCGTTTTCGAAATCCAATTCAATGGTACGTAGAATGTCTTCGAAGGATGTGCAGTGACTTCTACTGAACCGTTAGCAAGTCGGTTGGCAAAAATCACCGGAAAGGACGGATTAGTCGTCCAACTCTGGACGATTTGCTTCATCGGAGGTAGTTTCAAACCATGTTTGTCAACGGTATTCTGCAACACACGAATCATATCTTCCTCCGTGGCAGCTTTATAACTACGATCGGCAAGATATGCTAGTAGAAAATCATCGAAAACCGTAATTCCGACGATTGATTGCCACATCCGGATTACGGATGCCGCTTTTGGATAGACTGCAAAATCATAAATCCCGGCAATTTGATCGGGGCTGTCGATCGGTTTTGTCATAGCTCGAGTATCTGGCAGAACATCGCGCTCCATCACCGTGTGCATCTCATTGACCAAAAACTGATCCATCGTTCTCCAATCGGGATGCATCCGTCCCAAAACGTAGCTTTCCAGGAAGACGGTAAAACCTTCGTTCAGCCAAATGTACGACCACCAAGCACTGGTGGCCTCATTCCCGAACCACTGATGAATCAATTCATGGAATACAATTTTCGTAACGGACTGCAGCTTTTCCGTTTTATCCAAACCTTCACGATAGACGATCCTTGAGGTCCTAGAATTTCCATTAGATTAACGTTGGCCTTTCTGATAGAAGTCTCAAAACTTACTTGTACGTGATGAGGCCCCAATTTTCCATCGCTCCCATTAGAAAGTCATCAATTGCAACTATATCCAGTTTGTTCAACTGGTAAGGTCGTTTGAAAAATAATCCTAAATACTCAATAGCATCTCTCGTGAAGTTCAAAGCATAGCGTGTCGAAGTGATAACACTCAACTGAGCGTGAGCAGCAAATTTAGAGTCCGCCCGTATCTCACCAAAGTCCGATACCACAAACGCCAGCAGATAGCTTGACATGGGAGGTGATTGAATGAATTCGGTTACGGTCATATTATCGGAATTAGCACTGTGAATAGAAGTGGAAGTAAGCTTGAATGGAGATGTCGCACTTGGGTCATTGCTTAATGAGCATTCATTGAGCTTACGATTTAATGCTATTCTCAACGGGCATGTTGGACAGCGCTCGAAATTCCGGTTTGTGAAAGATTCGCAGCTTGAATGTTGCCTTCAACTGCGGCTCATCGTAGCAGGGGAAAATTTTACGCGCATAGGCTGCTGCATTGAACGTGGTTGCGACGAACCTAAAAATAAACCAATCAACCGGTTACCTCATAGATGACTATCGTTCCATTAGTGCATACAACCTTTCCTCTGTTCCCCGATAATATGAGCTCTTGTACAGTCCTTTCAGATCGTTTGTAATGTTCCCAGCAAAATCAATTGACAGCTGGTAAGTGTGAATCGTTTGCAGATTCGAATCAAAATTGAACCGTATCATTTCCGAATCATTTTGCATTACATAGACGATCAGTTGCAATTTTCGTCCACCATCTTCCGTGAGAACCACATTCGAAACATCCAGCTCCTTCGCGTTCAATGTCACATAATCGGAGTCGTTGTTTACTTTCAGCGAGATTTGCACTGTTCCAAAAAACCTGGACCGTTCCAAGTCTACCGTCAACTCGACATCGTATCCAATAGGAGCGGTATTGTCTGGCAGTCGAAAATGGTTCAGAAATTGTCCGATAACACTAAAAGAAAGCACTACAATGGCACTCAAAACAATGCAATAACTGCAACGGAACTGCAACCGGTCCATTTGAACTGCTAATTGGTTCGACAGCAGAGACAATTCTACCTCGAGCCCACTCAACGCGCGATAATTTCTACCTTTGCTTGCACAGCAATTATTGTATTAGATTGAACTCTTACAATGACACACAGTGCTGGCTGATAAGTAGTCTTTTATCACACATGTACACAACCAGACACAGAGATAGATAACCGACTAACAACGATGAAGGACCGAAGTCGCAACATTCCCGATGATGCTGCCGCTGGTGCTGTAAGTTCTTCTTGCTTCTGAAGCGCTCGTAATCTAACCGCCGGACTGTCGTCCACACCACCGGGACTGCTAAAAGCAATAACCGAAGCACTTGAAAAATGAAGAGTTTTATCCTCTGTAAAGTTTTGCAAAACCGACACGGGGAGGGAGTTTGGAACATCAATATCACAGCAGAAAGGCGAATGTTGTTTCAAGTGAGTTCTGGTTAATACATGGAGAAACACCTTATATCAGTATTTCTCAACCTATGGGTCACGATCCGTTACTTCAGTTTGTTGTAGCAGACAGACAATTATAATCCTCTTGACTTTTTGGAGTATATTTTTCTAGGTTTCGGACCACTTTCATGGTTCCTGGCCACATGGAACGATCGAAGTAGGTCGCGCTCCAGGATTGACGTGTTCGTATTTCGCGGCGTGGTTTTTTCGAGAAAATTTATTTCAAAACATAAAAGTAAAAACGTAATCATCAATGGTGTATAGTGAAAGTCTCGAGTAATTCATGATTAGGGCCTAAAAGCCATTTGTACACAATGACTTTAAACGTTGATCTCTCACGAATCACGAGTATTCCACTATATCCAGCTACTCCATATGGTAGAACTAACATTCTTCTACCAGATTTATGAGAGTGATTTAAGATTCAAGAGAAATCGGTATTTTTTTTACAAATGGCTTTTAGGCCCTCAACATGAATTACTCGAGAAGTGATAGTGGAAATTGATACGTTCCTGTATTGGAGCAGACATTCCACCGGAAGCCAAACCGTCGTCGGACCCAAAAGGTTCTTTCAGGTTTTTTTTTTGTTAGGGTTGATATATGGAATGCTTAACTTGCCAAAAAATACTGACTGGTCGGATGCTAGCCCCCAAGCAAACTATACTGCCTCCTGGAGTACAAAAAGCGATCATTGTGTGGTAGTTTATTGTTGTTTTACTTGGTGAAAGAGTTTTTTTTATTCTCTTTTATTATTTTTTTCATTGATTTCCGTTGTTTCATTAAAGGAGGAGGATGTATCAAACTGCGGATTGGTTGGATGAGAGAATTATGCTGAACAGGAAGAAGTACTCATCTGGTCTGTGGTAGATATCTATACAATTGGTGTAGTTTTTAAATCCGTCGTGAGATTATGTTTGGAAGATTATTCAATTGTACTGAGAGATTTAGAATGTTACATGAGTAATGTATACATGTTATATATTTTGGTTGTTTGACGATGTCCGAATTCGTGCCAAATAATCGTCATTTGCGGGAAGTGTTGATTTTCTTCTTTCATTCGAAGAAAACGGCAGCTGAAGCACATCGAGAGCTCCAAAAAGTTTACGGTGATGTTGCTCTGAGTGAAACAACGTGTCGTGATTGGTTTCGTCGCTTCAAAAACGGTGATTTCAGTGTTGATGATCGTCCGCGTGAAGGAAGGCCAAAAAACTTCGAAGACTCTGAATTGGAGGCATTGCTCGATGAGGATCCGTGTCAAACGCAAGAAGAGCTTGGTTCAGGATTAGGAGTTTCCCGCCAAGCCGTTTCTAAGCGATTGCATGCGTTGGGAATGATTCAAAAGTAAGGAACTTGGGTTCCTTACGATTTGAAGCCAAGAGATGTTGACCGTCGTTTTTTCGTCTGTGAACAACTGCTCCAGCGGCAAAAAAGGAAGAGTTTTCTACATCGCATTGTGATGGGTGACAAAAAATGGATTCATTACAGTAACCCAAAACGGAAACATTCATGGGGACTGCCCGGGCATGCTTCAACATCGTCGCCTAGGCCGAATATTCACGCTGCGAAGGTTATGCTGTGTATTTGGTGGGACCAAGTTGGTGTTATTTATTATGAGCTGTTGAAACCAAACGAAACAATTACCGGGGAACGGTATCGAACTCAATTGATGCGATTGAGCCGAGCACTGCACGAAAAACGGCCACAATACGAGCACAGACACGAAAAAGTGATTCTTCAGCATGACAACGCTCGACCTCACGTTGCGAAACCCGTGAAAACCTACTTGGAAACGCTCAAATGGGAAGGTCCTACCCCACCCGCCATATTCTCCTGATATTGCACCGTCCGATTATTACTTGTTCCGTTCGATGGCACATGGTCTCACTGGTCAGCAATTCCACTCATATGATGACATCTCAAAATGGCTTGATTCTTGGATAGCATAAAAAGACGAACAGTTCTACCGAAATGGTATTCACGTTCTACCAGAAAGATGGGAAAAAGTCGTAGCTAGTGATGGGCAATACTTTGAATAATTCGTTTGTAACCTTTGTTTTCAAAATAAAGTTCCTTTTTCACCAAAAAACAGCGAGAACTTAGTTGCGCACCTAATATGATTATGTTAAATCATATCAAAAAACCAAATTAAAAAAAAACTAACTTATTTTCCTTAATAGATAGAAAAATATTTTCTTAGTCAAAGTTGTAGGTCTACTCGAAATATGAAACTTTGTTGGGGTCGTAAAATTTCTATGTCAAGTAGTTTTGGAGATATAAGTCGTTTTTGGCGACAACCCCTTTAAAATTAGTTTTTATTACTTAACTTTTCATATATACATTTTCTATGCAAACTATGATTTGAGCAAATGTAAACAACATAAAATCACATGTTTTGGTGAACACTGCATGTAGATATCAATGCATTCCTTGCAAAGTTAGAGCACTTTTTAACTTCATTTTACCGCAACTTTGACTGCATATAGGGAAGAAGGTGGCAAACCGAGATCCAAGAACAGCTACTTATATTGAAGCTTAGACTTAGTACTTTAAAGTAATGGAGATTTGGTTAGCGCCAATTCATAAATGAGTTAGTACGATCACGTTGAATGATTGTTTTTGCCTTACAGAAACGAGCATGCCACCTAAATTTTGCAAGGCAGCTTGCACATTTGAGAACCAGATATGATAAAATATAGTCCTCATCAGTAAAGAAATGTTTTTGGAGTATTCAAATTGTTTGAATGAGAAATTGTATTGAATTTCATTTGGAGTGTTTTTCTTTTACCCCTTTACCTGTCGAAGGCGTACGACACCACCTGGCGACACGGCATATTGTGAACACTGAAGTCTTGGCGAGTACGTGGTCAGATGCTCACTCTGCAGCAGAGTTTCCTCTCGGAACGCACGTTCCAAGTGTCCAAAAGGGGACACATGTCTCGTGAGTACCCACTGTAGAATGAAGTGCCACAAAATTCTCCATATCCGCGACGAAGTCGTCGACATTCTAGTGCTGCTCATATACACGTCGAAAGCCGGCGCAAGAGACCACCATAGACCATCGATAGTATGGGACGTAAAGCGAAGTGTACGAGCCAGCGATCCCCCGGATAGAGTCCGTCCAGTCGTCCAACAGCTGCTTGCAACCAGATTCCACAGGTCGATGGTAGTCTACACCGACGGTTCGAAAAGTGAAGACTCTATTGGAGCCGCGTTTTACACGACTGGCCTCACAGGTTGTTCAGCCTTCCGAAAGCGTGCAACGTTTTCTCGACGAAGGCGTACGCCATAAAGAGAGCGGTTTCGATCTCGAATGTCAGTGCCGAAATGGTGATTTTCACGGATTCAGCCAGTTGTCTGGCCTTAGAATCAGGAAGATCGAAGCACCCATGAATCCAGGAAGACGAAGAGATAGTGCACAACAAACTCGTTCGCTTCTGTTGGATTCCGTAAATATACTGGGATCAACGGAAACCCGCCGTAGATATGCCTATTCCGGGCGATGCACTGCGAGCAGTGAAACAAGCGATACCACGCAGATGGGACCACCAGTGGTACGAAGCTAGAGGTGCAAAATTGAGGGAAGTGAAGTACGACACGCGACATCATGGTGATGGTAGTACGATGAAACCGCTGACATTCCTGCGCCAAACTAGGCTGCTTAAACAAATTTAAGACGAACTCAGAGCACCCCACGACTATGGAAAATTTGGATGGACGACAGCGGAGATCTGCCGACAGTTGTTACCACGCCATACCACTCCCACACCCGGGGAAAAAGTGTACGTACTCACCAATTGAAAATAATGATGATGATGATGATGATGATGATGATGATGAAGAAAAATGAAATGAAGTGAAGAAGAGGAAAATAAGTGAGATTACTTTCTCAAGCGCCAGTTAGCGGTCAACTATGATTAAAGAGAACTCCGTCAAAAAAAAGATGATGAAGAAGAGAAGAAGAAAAGAGAAAATATTATATAAAGAAATTGTGAACCAAACTGTGCACCCTTATGGTGTTAACTGTCGTAAATAAATACTCAAACAAACATACGTTTGTCAGTTGAATCCTAATGAAAAATCTTTGTCGAATTGTATGTTTGTCATTGACTACATTGGACAAGGTGAGTTTAAAACTGCATATAGGACTCGACTTGAAGTTTCGTATGGGATTTTGACTTTTTCGGCATAGAAAAAGTAGTATTTTCAGGTTTTATTATTATAAACGCTACTTTAAAGTTGAGCTTAAAAAATCGGTGAAAACACGTGGGCGATCCAATCAAAGTGCAAAATAAGCTCCCAAAACCTTAGTATTCTGCTAATAAAAATTAGCCACTTACAGATGATCAAAATAATGTTTTTTCAACACAGACCGTATCTATCAGTTACTCAGTCATGCTGCAAGTGAGCATGATAGAAATCCCAGTATCTTACGATTTGCGTTAAATCAATCGGCGTTGAACAAAAGCAGGAAATAGGAAACAAATGTTATTAATCTACGAACTAATTATTACCTAAAGCAGTATACAAAATCATGGTTGAAATGAACTTTTGATTAGTTTATATAAACCAACATACCATGCAATATTAATATAAATATTAAATTATAATTAGAATATAAATGCGTGATTAATGTATTCTTTGTAGCAATTCCAAACCAAACCCACCGAACGGTGAACGCATTTATTAATGTATCGAATCCAATATCAATAAGGTCCACTGCCCATTGAAGAACAGTCTCTTTTCTTGACACAAAGCAAAACAGGAGCGAATGATCCCAGTCATATATAATATAAGTATATTTAAAAAAAAACAAGTCTTCTCCACGATCGACGGGAAGACCGCAAGAGAGTTTCTATTCGCTCTTTCGCTCAGTTCATTTTTCACTGCCAGCTGCAAAAGATCATCATCACCATCGGTCAGCCATCAGTCAACGATGGAGATTTGGGCTTTGGCGGTATTGTTGCTGCTCATTAGAACTGGTTAGTTTCAACCACACAGTCATAATTCATAAACGATTCAACGTAATAAAAATACAACTTATTCAGGTGCATGTCAATGGATTCGAAGTGATGAAGGTTCTCACGTGGTAGTAACAATGAAAGATTATAATTGATTCTAATCTGATATCTAGCGCGTTAATCATCTAACACTAAATTCAGGTTCAAATCGGTCAACGACAGACGAATGGAGCAGTAGATATCGTATGTGCGGGATCGTACTTGGGAGACAACTTTCTGGTACTGGGTGCACATTGTTTTAATAAGAATGGGTAATTCTTGCGATTACGTAATAATTCATTAATAATCAACTAACACATTAATTTTGACGTTGCAGACGGCAACCCAATCTAGCCCGTTTCGGTACTACAACTGGGAATACCTTTGACATAGCCATCGTCAACTTCACAATTCATTATCGCTACAAACCTCAGTTCGACTATCATAACATGGCAATTGCGTTTCTGGAACGAAATCCGCAAATTTATTCCGCTGCCATCAAGCCAGCCTGCGTCCTGCAGCCACATCCCAAATCCAACACTCCTGTGCAGATGTTTGGACCTATCGATAACCGACTGGAGAAGACTGAATTGCTCACGGTGGGCTCGGAAAAATGTCACGAATATTACAATCCTAATCGGAAACTACGTTTCGGAGTACTGCTTTGTTGCTTCTGCGCTCGAAATGCCAAAATTCAGCGCTGTTCGGTATGATGCCAAATTTGATAACAATTGTTTGGAGATTTCAATAATTACCATCCCATTTATTTAAAAAGGATATACATAGCTCCCCCCTGCAAATCATAGCGAAACGAGCCGGTAAGGAGGTACCCTTCTTAATTGGTCATAAATCGATTGGAAAATCATGCGGCACGAACACTCCTGGGATTTACACCCGATATGGATCGTACTTTGAGTGGTTGGAAACAATCACTGGATTGAGTCTCGATCCAAATGGTAATGCAGTGGGATTTTTCTCAATATATCTACAACTTACCCTTTATTATTGCTTCTATCTTACAGAATGTTACGCTCGCTATTGAGGACCTGGGCTTGGGAGTTCAAGCATCTGGCCGTATCACAGATTTTTGCACTCCAAACGAATCATATATTGAAAACAAAGTATAATACATGGTTTTGATAAATATTTTTTTATGGAATACTCAAGTGAATTCGAATTTAATGATAGTTAATTGGAGTCCGAGAGAGAATGTTAATGGAGTCCGTAAAGCAATTGTAATCATCCGATACCAATAATGCTTTCATTGCTGATTTGGTAATCGATTTCAGAGCACTCAGAAGAATCTGAAGAATCACTAGAGGCATTATCATCGTTTAAACATTTTGCTCGCAGAATTTGCATTGTTTCAGGAGAAAAAGACTGACTCTATTTCTTAGGTTTTGATCTTGAGCTGACAATGAAAGGATCTGCAGCCTATTGAGAATGTCACCTTTACAAACTACCCTTGAAAATTTCCTTGAAAAATTCGTCCTGAATTGTTTATTCCTTGCTTCTGCGGCTTCTTCTGAAAGAAGTCCAATTGGTACGAGTGCGTTCTCTATCACCATGGCACCATAAATTAAAACTTTCTACAGAGTAGGAGTCATAGGATGCCAAGGATAAAGCCGAATGTACAGTTGAGCAGTTTCAAGGGCGTACTCTGCAAACTTCGAAGTATCTATGTCAAAATTACTGGTTTTCCAAAATCCAAAATTACTTTCAACCGTCGAATAAGCATGAGATCTACGCCTGTTATTCTCGAAGATGTTTCCGGATCATACGGAAAATCTCCTCGCAGTGTTTCCATCGTTAGTTTAAGAATAAGCATTAGCATTAGCATTGACTTTTGCACACTTCGTGGATGGAGCTACGATGAGGAATAATCATCATCTTTTGCGGAATGAGAAGCGCCGCCTTGAGAATTTGGAGTGCGAAGAAATGGAACTGTTGTATCGTTTACAAGCAACGTGAAAGTTCTACAAGAAACTCAACATAACTCGTAGAGGCTTTGTGCCACGAGCCGAAACGGCAAAGAGAGATAGAAGCAGCACTACGTTGAACACCGGGATGGCGCAGATCCGGAACATCAAGACAAATCATTTGCTTTGCTGACGACGTGAACATTGTCGGAAAAAAACGTTCCCGGCGGTTATTGATCAGTACACCATGCTGAAACGTGAAGCTGAAAGGGTTGGATTAAGGATGAATATGTCAAAGACTAAGTATCTGCTTGCAGGAGGAACCGAGAGCGATCGATGGAATAGCTATAGCAAAAAAAAAGAGTAATCTACCAACTTGAATAGCACAGAGCAACGCTGAATATATTTAGCTGAATCCTTCGGAACAATCAAAATCTTCGCATCACGACGGCTGCGCTCCTCCTTGCAAAGTAAAAATGTCGGTTTGCTTCTTAGAGAGGTGGTAACGCATCTGTAAAAAAAACTAGTTGAAGCAACGATGCTCTAACACAACCATGACCGCAGGTGGTCCTCGAAACCGAGATAAAAAGACATGGCTGGAGAGAACCACCTTTTCTTCATTTTAATTAACTGTTTCACTATTATACACTCATCGTCAGTATTCAAAAATCTTTCTTACTCAATTTTTAACACAAACGAAAATATTGGAAAAGTCCATTGATGTTCAGAATTCAATAGCTGACATAAGTTTTCCGTTGTTTGAAACTATTTACTATTTTAGGGAATCTAAATACTAACTCACGTTTCTATGAGCCAACGACGCCAGTTTCATAACTGGCAGAAGAATATTGATAATAACTATAATTTCAGAGCTGCAGAATAAACGAAAAAAAAAACGTGACAGCTTTCAAATAATCCAATGCGTGAGCAGTGCTTGCTATGATCCTCTTCTAGCAGTGTTCTCATCGTTCGTGGACCTAAATTCAGCATATCAACAAAAAGACCCATTTCGTCTTTCAATTCTTGTTGTTTTCTTCGTTTCATGTTGACTGCGTTTACCTTTCCAAAGAAATTAATGCCCACAATATGAGTATCGCCTTTAATCAAAAGCAAAATTTAGCGTTACGTTGCCTGTTTCAGTTATGGCTTGGCACTTGGATTTAAAAAAACGGATTCTTGATGCGAATGGATGTAAAAACAAAACGGATTCTTGCATGCGTTCTTGATAATCCGAATCTTAATGTATCTGGTTTGGGATCCTTAATGTATGAGATATCGGGAGCTGTAGGGAGAAGAGTATAATCAGTCAATTGCAAATATAATCTATTACCTTGTGAATTGTCAACGATATCTTCCAGAATACCTGTTTTGCTTGATATTACTATAATTCAGAGCCTGCTCTCTCGTTTCAAGATGAGATTTTGCTTCTTGTTTCGCGAGTTTCTCTTGAAATTTGTTTTGAGTTCTTCAGCAAAACTTCTTTTTGATGACAAGGTAAATCGTCCATTGCCGATGCGCACCTTAAAAGCTGTTTAGCATTAAATGTTTGTGATTTGAAACTAGTGGTGACTGTAATAAAACTTTATGATCTTAAGAAATGAATGTTTTTGATGGTTTGACAGTTTTGATTTCATATATTAAGGTGAAACTGGAGAGAGTCCTTTTTCCATATGATTTATAGGTTAGATTAATTATCACTTCACGATTCTTGAGACCTAAAATCAAAAATAAAACGCAACCAACAACGCTGAAATTGCTAACCAATGGATGCTCCAGTGGAGCAAACATTTCTTGAAAATTTCACGCCTTAAATCCTAATAGTATTTGAGGTTTGTGCTCAGAAAACTTCGAAGTGATAGGGACTTGATCCCGTATGTCCTTAAGGACTGATAATACTTCTCTTTGTGTGTTGTCTTTGATTTTTTTCGAGGATGCTCCACAGGTACTTATTCTTGAAATTGATATGATCACTTCTTTATCAAAACCGCCTAGGGCGTAGCCTAGGGCTGAGTAGGTCCTTCGCACTTCAACCGATCCATTTCACAGCCGTTCTCGACCATGAAGGTCAATAAAAAAGAGAAGAGAAGAAGTTTTAGTTTTTCATGGCATGCAGGGCGTAGGTGAGAGATTATTGGTGATATTTTCACGACGACTTTTCGTTTCTCTGACTAAGAATTCCGAATTCCAAACCTTACCAAACTTGAACAGCACCAACCAGAAGTAATGATGTTTAAATCAAAGAGGACTTAAAAAAAATAATGGATTAAATTGTTGTCTAAATTTTAAATTCTAGCCTACTCTCTAGCTTTGGATCTAGTTACCATACCCATCCCAAATTTAACAATATTTCAAATAAGAACTAATCTGACTTTTGAAAAAAAAACAGTTCTATTTCCTATCTAGTGTTTTTTTTCTATTTATTTATTGTCTGGTATGGAGGATACATGCTATAAACTGCATGGAAAGGTAACTATAAAATGAGAAGAAAGACTAGCAACCCCCATCCAACCCCAACCACCTCCATCACCTATCCCGACAGACACGTGCATCCCGTCCACAACGTGCAGTTTTATATACCATGATTATACCATGAGCGAATCAGGTATTTTGGTTATTCATTCCATAATTCCATAAAAACATAAGTTGTCAATAGAATGAAAAGTGTACTTTTAGTCGTTTCCCTTAGATTAAAAGTAAAAAGTCTAAGAGTGAATTGCGTGCATAACCCGCCAGTATCACACCTGATGTTAGTGCCTTTATATAAACGTTCTACGACGTGGCAGTGAAAAAATGGTAAGAAAATGTGATACTTTCACTACTGGTCAAATTATTGGTCTCACATGCATGTTTATAGCATGAGATAAGCCCTCTCACTGTCGACAAGGTGACAAATTTGACGAAAGAGAGGGAACCATACAAAATATCTGTTGTAAGATACAAAATTAGTCAAGAGTAAAATGTTAACAGAGTAGCTGTTCGAAGGCAGCATTGACCTGTGAAAATCACTGGCTCTTAAAATCTGTTAGTGTTGCTGCACGTTTGATGTATATAGGCATCGAATTGAAAACATTTATGCTTTTAACAAACAAATAATTTTGTGATGCTCCGTAAAAAAATATGGTGGTTTAACATCATACGCGTTTCTTTAAGAATTAACACCATTGTCAAATGCACAACTCTCTGCTTCACCGATAGCCACTGTGGAGCATCTAAAAAAAAAGGAGGAGGACGTGAGTCTATTACATCTCAAAATCAAACGCATTATCTTCCTTTGCAAACACTGTAATCTCGATACTTGTGTTTGATTAGCTTAAAACGAAGTGGAAGAGCAAAAGTTAAGACGTTCTTAAATCCTCAGAGAACACCGTGCTTCTTCGCTATTTTCTTGATGACATCGGCAATGTGAGGGTGATTCAAAAATGACGTCCATCAAATTTCAGGTTTATTTTACCCCCCCCCCCCCCCCTCTCTGTCACACTTTGTCACAAATGCGTAAACCCCCGTAACCCCCCCCCCTGTTGGATGTCACACCTTTGAAAAAAAAATATGCATATTAGTGTTATCGAATTCAATAATTACGTGTATTTCAGTTCAAATTCGATCTCTTACATTCTTTAAAGTTCTTTTGTCCAAGGATTGTTGCAGTGTGTTTTGATGGAAATAACTGGCAGAGATGAATCAAGGTTTTCGTACACTGGTATTTGCTTTCCTGTAAGTTCGACCTCGTTTTCGTCTAGCCATTGAACCTTGTCGTCAAGGGAAACCAGGCGTTCTTTGTCTCTCTTGGCAATGCACTTTTTTTTGCTGTAGTTTTTCTTGACGCGGTTTTTGTTTACTACAGCATGCTTCCTCAAAGGAACGCTAGATGCAAAGTAAACTCCACACTCATCGTATGACCTCTTTGCTAATTTTTCAGTAACAGATGGACAAAACTTATCGTATGGCATGTTTTCTTCTGCAAAAAACGCTAGATTTTGAAAAAGTGTTGCGTTTCTCATCTGTTGTGTGTAGCACAAAGGAATTGGCGCTGGCAAGAATCGTCGTTGGATGTAACGTAGATAAGAACTGCAGAATTTCTCGTTCTCGAATATTTCTCGTCAGTACATTCTGATCTGCAGGAAATACTGGGATGAACGAACATGCTTTGCCATCCAGGCAGCTGGTTTGGGTAAAAGCTCTGGTAAATGTTCTGTTTCAGACTCGTCGCTGTCGACAAACTCAGAGATGACATTGTGGTCATCTATGACCACCGAACTGAAAAGCTCCGCTAGCATCTCCCCTGCAAAACTGAAGATTCTACGTTCCAGTTCTGCATACACCGTCTTCCCTTGTCCATCCAAATGGGTTCCAAACTTGTCGTGAAGGTGAACGGTTCCTGAAAGCTGCTTAGACAATGGAGTCAAATTGCGCTCCACAGGGTTGTATGCACTGCGACCTGGTGCATTAGTGCAGATGTACAAAGCATCAAGATCCAACCGTTGAAAATGAAGCACAGCGATTTCAATTGTCTTTTGAATCGCGAATTCTTATCCGGCCCTCCTCCGTACTTACTTACAATAAGAACAGGCTTCGGCGTTCCGTTCGGCGCTTTGAGGCATTCGTCGAAATCCGGCAGAATGTAGATTTGTTTCAAATCCCGAGCATGGCTGTATGCAGTTGATTTATCGTGTTTACCCGAACGTACAGCAACATATATCGGACCTGATTACGTTACAGCTGCGTTGTCTCCAAACTCGTGTTCCTTGATCACCAAACCAGCAAACACTGAGGGAATGAGTTTTTGATGATCCGCAACAGTCCAATCATGATCTGGCTACCGATCAGTATAATCCATATGCACGATGAGTGGTACTTGCAAAGTTGCGGCTATAATGCCCAGAGGCACTCTCGCCTTGTCGTCATGACTCAGTTTTGCTTCTTCAGTGGGACCCAAGAAACTGTTGAATTCATCAAGGGCATTCATAGATGCCATGCAACATTTTGTGTCAACGTGGAACTTGTGAAGGTTTTTACTTGGTTTGACGAGCTTCACAGAAACAGTCCGTACGTGTCGCTTAGGCCTGTTCATAAACCACGTAGATTCATTTTTTGAAAATCTCACGTTTCTCCATTCATTTTTTTTTAAATGTTGTATGTCGCGTTGACTTTAATCCCCTTACCCTTTGAACAGCCCCTTACCCTCAATGGCATTCCTGTTCCGAGGAAAAGGATGTTAACAAACCGATGTTCTTGAAATATCAAATCCAGCTGGCCGCAGTCCGTCAGTCAGTCATCGAGTGTCCAGATAGTACGTAATTTTTCAGATCTTTAAATAAAAAATGGTTTGAAAACTTCAATAATTCAAGTAAAATGTCAGTTTTGAATTTTAAATCATCTTAATTGAAAAGTAGACAAAAAGTTGACTGATTCTCATTTAAAAACGCCTATTCAATTAATAATTAAATTGTCATTTTTTATTTCATCAAAACTTGTCAAGAAATGCATGCCATCTTATTCCGAAACCTAATCGACAAAAAGGTTCATAAGTGATAAGGCGCAAACCTATGCTTTCAGTCAACAACAAAAGCTGAAAAAAGAACAGTTCTGGAGATATGAATGGTACTGAAAATTTCCTATGCTGACAAAATTTTCAAAAAATTTAATTCATATTTTTGAATAGTCTCGAGATGAGCCAACCAAGAGCTTCAAGTCTCTGAAATCAAGGCAATTCCATCCAATTAAATGAGGAATTTATTTTACGCAATGCTATTGTTTTTTAAAACGATTTTATGTTACTCCAAACTCTTATCTTCGCCTCTCATCGCTGACGCTCCATGCTGGACCAGATCGATCAACGTCCTCAGAAACACTGGTTGGTCACTCTAGATCGGAGATCGTCCTTTATCAGGCCGCATTTTGAAACGCTTGGCAAGATGAGAGTTTGTTTAAAATTCTTCCTCAAGAATCTTCTTTCTGTTCAATTTGCTTGTCTTTTGGCGTTGCTGATTTGATCTCTTCTTCTCTAGGACCTTATTCAGCGATTTCCTATGTTGACCAGGTCAAACAGCGTTTTTTCCTGTATAGCATAAAGCATGTCATTTTGCTCTCTAATCAGCAGGCTCGAAATCTCGGAATTAATAATTTTTAATTATTTGGTTTGGGGCATGCAAAATTAGAGAAAACACTTTGTCCGAAGGACAGGAGCTTGTGAAGCACTGGAAGGAGCTTGTGAAGAACTGGAAGGCTGCGATTCCGGAGTTCCCTCATCCTTGTGGAACATTTTTGATACTCTCTCCATTCGCAGCATTGCCTTGCCTGCTGGGCCCGTCAGTGTAGCTTTCGGTTTCGAAGCTTCCGTTTTCAAAGGGCTGATTTTCGATTTGAAACATTCTTCACAATTGGATTCGGTTTGTAGGGTATGTGTCCCTTGACTCAGCCTAATATGCAGCGATTGATTACATTTTTTATTATTACTCCTAAAGTATTTGAGTTAAAATCGATATTAAACTTGTAACACATTTGCTTAGACAAGTTTAATAAGACGTTTGGTTGTATGTTTCATGAAAAGTTACACAACTCATTTTATTGAGTCAGAATCTTCCAAGGGATATGGATGTAATGTCGGTCTATAAGCACCAAATTGGGTCTATTCATGGATGCAACTTCGTCCCATTCGATAGATTTATTATTAAATGCAATCTTCATACGAATTTTTGCTTCTGATTTTCTGCTTAAAGACGTTTTCAGCTGAATTCACTATACTTAACACAAAATTTCACAAAACGAGTTATGATAAAACTACTTTGAAACACTTAAATGGTTCGCACATGTGATCTATTGGCCATTCGATCTTTGAAACATGATAATTCACTATTTACAGATTTTGTTGCATAGGTTTATGTTTCGATGAGTGTTTAAAAAAATATACAGCTGCAAACACTCATAATTCCATTAAAATTTGACCAATTATAACATTTTTACAACGTTATTAATACAACAGGCCATAGTTGGGAACATAGACATAATTATGTCCCTAAAATTGGGTGTATGGTTTTCTTGTTAACTTATTGTTATATTATCTATGTAAACACTTAGTAAATAACGTGTGACTATTATCTGTACATCTAGGCTGCATTACTCGGTTAATTGGTTCAGTTTAGCCAAATTTAGAACATTTGAAGATCGTGAAGATAATCTGTTCAGCTTAACCAGTGAAATAATACTGTCTAAAAAGTTGAGGAAATCGAAAATAACGTGAAAGTGAACAACTATAAATTGATTGATAATGGCTCAATTGCTTTGGAATCAATCGTTCATCAAGATAGCAATATAATTTTGTTGATTATCGCTGAATTAACGTTATATTTGGTACATAGGCCGAATGAAGGGCCTAGGCTAACATTACATCCCGTAACCCTATATCTCGCCAGTATTTATGCGTCGCCTCCTGGTTCGCTTGTCAACTGCGCAGCGGGGATGCACGACAAAAAGCACGAACAGGGGGTGAAACATTTGGTTTCGGTCTATCTTTAAGATAAAATATTAGAATGTTATAAAGATCACTGCTTCGTAAACCTACGTTGATCACCTGCGTTTCTTTTCGTAGCAACGCTGATAAAATTTCATTACCTTGTGCGATGTTGGATGTCACATTTTTATAACCCCCTCCCTCCCCCTGTCACATATTGTCACAATTTTCAAACCCCCTCCCCCTCCCAATGAGTGGACGTCGTTTTTGAATGACCCCTAATAATATTCCCCCTGATACCGATAATGAACCGTCACATTGTGAACGTCCATTGGCGAGTTCATTGCCTGACCAAGACGAACGATGTCAGCAAGGGTGCCATCTCGTTCCAGGCAACGAGCTCCGGTCATAATCACATTTCGCCCGAGGAGCCAGCACAGTCAAAGTTTATTGCGCCGTCGGGTTGCGTCCACCCAATCAAAGCCACGTGGGAAGTTTCATGTGCTTCGAAACTTTGGGACTTTCTCCTAAATGAGCAATTAAGATACTCAGACAAACCGTTGGCAAAGTGTAAAGGTGAACACTAACCAAACCGGATCATTAGGGAAATCCAAACGAACAAAATACTTCGACGAATGACCATTTTGCGCCTACTGTTGATGGTACGAATGCAAACTGTACCAGGTGCGCAGGTTTAAAGTGTCGTTTTGCTGTCGAGAGATGACGCGAAAAAACCTATTGAAATATACAGGGTGTTTGGTTCCTTAGTGCAAATATTTTCAGGGGCGGTAGGGGATGATATTTGAAGGAAAGAATTGTTCTACGCATATGATCAAATCTCAAAGTTTCGGAGTTATTGAACTTTTAATGTTTTGGTAAATACTAGTCTTAAATGGGATGTAACTCAAAAAATATGTTACTTACCAAGATTCTTCTGCATTAAAAGCTAAAGAAATTTTCTACATAACAGTTTCATTTAAACTTTGAGTAATCATCATTTAGTGTCTTTTTAGGGGTTAAAATGTTTTAAACACCTCTTTTTTATGGTTTTTTTTTTTAATAAAGAGCAGTGGTTGATTAAACAAGAACATGGCTTTTAAAGTGTTCTACAACTCTCTTTTTGACACAAACTATCTATCTCGCTTAGTTTTTTTTTTTTGCAATTTTGTTTTAAATGCGACATGTTGTGCCTCCAAATAGCAGATCATAAAATCACGAATTCAACCCCACCGTGGTAATGTCTGTGCGCAGGACGCACAGTACACTTGATCACCGCGCTGCTTGATGGGGTGTCCAAGAAGGTCAATTTTTTTCAAAACAGTAACTCAAGGCTTCCGGAAAACAGTTTGTTCAATCAAAAGAAAAAGGCATCGTAAAGTCATCGAGTTCTTGTAAAGACCTACGGCGATCTTGCTCCAATCACCAAGACTTATGAACGCTGTTTTCAACGTTTCAAAAGTGGCAATTTCAATGTTATTGACAAAGAACGCGAAAATCGACCAAAAAAGTTCGAAGACTTCAAACTACAAGCATTTTTGAACAAAAACGATACCCAAACACAACAAATGATGGCGGAGCTGTTGGATGTCACTCGTCAAGCCATTTCCGATCATCTTAGAGCCATGGGAAAGGGTTGGCAAATGGGTTCCACACAAACTGAACGAACGACAGATGGAAAAACGGAAAACTATGGGCGAAATGCTGCATTTACGCCACGAAACAAAGGGTTTCTTGCATCGGGCTGTAACTTCCGATGAAAAATGGAAATATTTTTAGAATTTCAAAAATAAAAAATAAATCATGGGTAACACCAGGACAACCATCAACATCGAGTGTAAGACCGGATCACTTTGGGAGGAAGGCAATGCTGTGTGTGAGGTGGAATCAAAGTGGGAGTAGTGTACTGCGAGCTTCTCAAACCCGACGAAATGGATAATGCCGTCAATTTGAACCACGCAATAATCAAAAAACACTAAGAATGGGCTCGAAGACACAGCACAGTCATTCTGCTGACAACGCTCCTGCGTCGTATTCACCAGACCTGGCGCCATCTGATTATCATCTCTTCTCATCGATGAGACACGCACTGGCTGAGCAACACTTCCCGACTTTCGATTATGTACGAAAATGGCTCGATGAATGGATATTAATGAAAGACGAACCTTTCTTTTAGAATAGTATCCATAAATTGCCTGAGAGATGGATAAAATATGTAGAAAGCGAAGGTTAATACTTTGAATAAAAAATGTTTTGCCATTGTTCATAAGTAATTGCGTATTTTTCATGAAAAAAAACCGACATTTTAAACTTGCGCACCTGGTAGACTATAACAAGTGAACAACATAGAGCAAAATTAAAGATCCACCAATGCTGCTTGTTTAACAGGCAAGTATTAGTGTCAAAAAGTAGTACCGAAGAAATAGTTGTAGGTAGATCTAACTGTTTTACGTATCTGAAGATCGGTTACCTCGCTGACCTAATCCTCAGTAAACAAAGTGTATACTAAAGCGTGAATGGATTTTGTTTTATAAAAGAGAGAGAGAGAGAGAGAGAGAGAGAGAGAGAGAGAAATAGAGAGAGAGAGAATCAGTGCTCCTATCTCTAGCTGGTAGGTGAACCGAGATAATTGTAACTTAATTGAAGCGTCTCACGGAGATAGGTTAGTTAAATCCCCTCGCCTGGGTCCTCCCTTAGTTCAGTCGGTAAAGGTGCAGCAACAAAGCAACACCATGCTAGAGGTGGCTGGGTTCGATTCTCTGTATGGTCTAGGAATTTTTCGTTCTCGACTCCCTCGGCATAGGGTATGATTGTACTTGCCACACAATCATACTAATGTAAAAATTGTACCTGGCATCGAAAGCTTAAGAACTGTAAAAGAGCATTTAGAACACTTTGTTGAGAACAAGCAATAAGCGAATTGTGAAAGCCAATAAGCATGTAATGCTAAAGAAAGAAGAATAACCCCTCGCCTCGCACAGAGGGATCGTCACCAAACGCAATGATTGGCTAACGATCAGTCAGGTTCCAGCAAAACAGGTTCTCAGTGTATGTCGTTCTTTCCCTATCAACATCATACCTGTGGGACTAGAATTGGTAGAAATGAACTCAGTTTAAAAATCAGTTTAATTTGCGATGCGGCTGTGTAAAGTGCAGAACTGTGGAAGCTCCATTATCACGTTGATAATTTGTGGCCTGATGATCGATCCCGCGCTTGGTCGATTGCAGCCGGCAGAGAACGTCTTTCCCACCGATGTGAACAAAGCGCTGCTGCCCAATGTGCGGCAGACCTTGAATGGTACGCAATATTCAATCAACAAGAGATTATTACGACTTAAGCAAGTCTCGGTGTCATGTTTTGTTTTTCTCAGATTGTCATCTCCGGTACCACAAATATGGCGACTACAACTTAATCTATCCGATCTTTGGAGTTCCCGTGCGCTTGGGTGAATTTGCCCATATGGCAGCGATCGGTTGGACAGTATCGAACGGAGATGTTGATTTTAGCTGTGGTGGATCGCTAATAACCACACGTCACGTACTGACCGGTGCTCACTGTGCTACACGGGATGGTATTCCGCCGGATGTCGTTAGATTAGGTGTGATTTTGATCAATACCACCATCAACGATCCTAGTAACGAATATGCCCAACAATACAAAATTGCTTCCTTCAAGCGACACCCCGAGCATATATTTTCGTCCTATTACTTTGACATTGGCATCATCACCTTGGAAAGGGAGGTCACCATCAACAACGCAGTAACGCCTGCCTGTCTGTATAATCAGGAAGAAGTGGACTTCCCCCGTCTTGAAGCTGTTGGATTTGGCCAAACATCGTATGCCGGCGATAAAACGCCAATTCTCCTCAAAGTGCAACTGTCTCCTGTGTCGAACGAAGTGTGTAAAACTTTTCACAACTCTAGTATTCGGAAATTACGTTTAGGAATAATCGAGACTCAAATGTGTGCTCATGATGAAAAAATGGATACCTGTCTGGGTGATTCCGGTGGTCCACTTCAGATTAAACTCATGTCCAATCATCGATCGACGCCATACGTAGTTGGGATCACCTCTTTTGGCGTGTTCTGTGGAACGAATATCCCTTCAGTTTACACCAGAGTGTCGTCCTTCGTATCGTGGATCGAAACGGAAACTGGGGAGTCCTTCGCAACGGATGTCTGCGCTGAAAGGTACATTCGGTTGCGAGAAGCCGATGAATCTATGGTGACCAACCGGGTGGGAGATCATGTGTTCATTGAACCCGAAAAGAGCTACATGGACATTGAAATAATGTCCAAGCATCGAGTCTATCTGGGATATCCCCGAGCTAACAAAATATACTGGAACTGTGGTGGAGTGTTAATCAATGAAGATTATGTTCTTACGGTGGCGCATTGCGACAAATTCCTGTTCAATCAATCGCCGACCCATGTGAAGGTTGGAGATTTGGATTTTCATAACGATAACCCGGGGGCGCAGATCATACGGATAGAACGGTTCATCAAACATCCGAACTATATGGAGGGATTCTTGGAAAACGATATTGCACTGGTGAAGCTGGCGACGGACGTCAAGTGAGTACTATTTAGGAAATGAATTCAAAGCGAACTGGGAGATGGGCTTGATCGACACTGCTCTCAATAGATTGATTTGTTGTACTACGTGTTATCGCGCTAATTGATCACAAACCTGTTGCTCTTCTGTGAGGGTGAGACAATGTATTAGACGCTTTGATTTGAGTGACTAGTATTCACGAAAATAAACAGGAAACTATCGTTGTCTTTTGTCAGTAAATGGTGGTTCGATGATTGAGCGTGGACAATATCTGGAATATGTGGTTTGGCGCTTGTAATGATTACTGTATATCATATGTGGGATATCTAGAAGCTTTTTTGAAACAGTAAAACAATGAACTTTGGACACTCAAAAGTAAACTGAAACATGATCAAATTGTAACCTAGAGTTACATAATATATATACTGCCGTTCTACGCAGTACTGTCCCATGTTCCATGCAATACTTATGGGCAGTAGGACAATACTAAACAAAACTGTGTTGTACGGATATGTTGGAAAGGTAATTTAATATACAATAATTAATTATCTGATTGTCTGAGCACGTCAAATAGAGCACATGATTTTTTTTTTTGTTTCTTGATTATTGAGATTTTCAGCCTCGGGCTGGTTCATCTCCCGTCGTAGTCACTCAAACACCACTTTTGGGCATTTTCGTAACTTGTCCGGGGGTGAGATTCGAACTCGTGACATTGACGTGAGATGGATGTGAGTATAGATGTTAACCACTACGCCGGGGTCGCCCCCAGCACATGAATTATATTTACGATCTCAAACTGTAAACCTAGGTTTACCCGTTAATAAGTATCGTCTACCCATTGATAAGTAAATTAATTTACCAAATTTTACTCTATAGTGGGTAATATTTCCAGTAGAGTGAAAGAGATAGAAACTTTAAAATACACCCAAAAGTTGAAAAGGTGGCAAAAATTGCGTTACCGAAAAATTGCTATTTTTGCAATCCTATCTTGAGAACATTGCAACATTCGTAAATTACATTTCACATGTTGACTCATAAACAAGTTACTTAAAATACACGAATCCATGCAACTTTATGCGAGTCACATCCGGCTCTCAAAGTGGTTAAAACCTATTTACGACAACACATTGCAACACCTAACGCACGCATTGAATTTTTTATAGCAAATTGATGTGTTGCATTTTTGCCCACAGTCAATGTCGCATTTTGTCTCCAAGTGACGATTTATAGCGAAAATTTAAACAAAATCATGCGAAATCGCAATACAATCTTGCTATTTTTTTTGGGTGTACCCTTTAATCGAAAAAAAGATACGTATTAATCGGTAAAACTAGTTTTACATTGCATACAACTTATAACATTACATAACTGCCTTAACAACTACTTAAAATACCATAATATTATAAATCCTTTCTTAAAAAAAAATCTATTTTAAATTCGGTTGAAAAATGAAGTTGTAGCTGTGAAGACTTTCTATAAGAAGTTTAGAGTTGAAAGTCTGATTTCCTAATAATAATTTCCATACTAACTTAGTGTGGTTTTTGCCTTGTCAGCTTCTCAGCAAATCAGTTGAAATAACAAATGGCTCACCAGTACTAGCAAGTCCGTTGAACACGTAAAAAATCGAGCTATGGTCAATTGTAAGGGGGTGTGCTAGCCGGAGTCTTCAGCACAATAGATTATAGATAGGAAGAATAATAAGAATAATAATACAATTTTATTTAGGTTAGATTCTTCATGTAGGTTTGTGCGTTTGTGCTTAGTATTGTGAAGTGATAATTGCTATGTTTCGGGTTTCAATTGTATCTAGTCTCAACTTACGTTTAGTGTTCTTCCGTACTATTTAGGTAATTACTGTTGGGAATTGTTTTAGAATTAGGTTAAATCAGCATGTTTTTTTTACATTCGTGTTTAACTGTATATGTCGTTATCTAATATGTTCTGTGTATATCGTAAACTAATATGTCCTGTGAATATTAAAGCTGGCACTGATCGCAACACTTTTCATTACATTTAGATATAGAAACAAACTTATTAATTTCACTTTTATCAACAATTTCCCTAACTTACCTATGCACACACACTTTATGATCACTAGTGAAAAAATCTCGTACTCACGGAAACGTGACCCAGCGCCCGTTGGGTGATTGGCAGCTCAGTTTCCAATTTGAAAGCCAGGGTCAATGTTGCTAAATTGCGAGAGGTACGCCACTTACGAGTACGAATTTTTCAAAACCTTTAACCAAATACGCAAATTAAAGGTGTTTGTCCATACATTTTTTTTTTTCAATTTTATATTTTATTGAATAATCTGCACAAATACGCACTTTTCCTTCTGGTTTCTTCACTACCAGAAGCGGCGCCGCCCATTTTGAGAAATCCACTGGCGTTATCATACCCTGTGATTGGAGATGTTCCAACTCAGCATCGATCTTCTCTATGGATGTGAACGGTACTGGTCGCTAAGGTTTGAAAGCAGGTTTGGCATCGGACTTGAGATAGAGCCATATCTTCCATTGTTTTTTTTTTGCAGTGTGCTAGGTTTGACTTGAGAACTTCTGGAAACGCAGCTTTGTGTTGTTGGAATTGATTGGTTTGACAACATGGACCTGGTTACAAATAGCAAAGAGGGGGGTGTTCCACAGCTTGATTAGCTCGATGCAGTCCAGACCAAAAAGGTTAATACAGTTGTTGGTCAAGTAGCAAGTTAAGGTTTTGATGACATCTCCGAGCTTGACTGTACGTAGGAGTTCATTCGGCAGATGGAGATAAGTACCTCCTTCTGGCATTCCTCATAGTGCATTTCAGTGTTGGTGATCCTAAGTTCTCTTCCCACTGCTTCTGTGAGATGGCTGAGTCTACAACGTTCATATTCTTCTTCTTGACTGCAACCTTCGAAGTGTAGCTGCCGCAATAGCCCTCTTCGTGACCGGTTTGCTTGCAGATCCGACATACATACTTCGTATGGGTGCAGTCGCGGGCGTAGTGCATTTCTCCACCCTGCAATAAGAGTTCTTTGGGATGGTCAGCTTTCCTCTTTTTTATTATTGGAAATGCATTTGATCAGCTGAGGCTTGATGCTGTTTGACTGCACAGAGCTCATCGATTTCTTCTGCTACACCATGGCAGCATCTTGCTTGATATTTTGGAAACGGTGGCATTCTGTGATGAGTGAATAAAGAGTACATTTTCCTTGCATGGTGGCGACCAGCTTCGATAGGAGTCTTGTCCAGATGTCAGTGTCCTTCGAAGAACATGAGCCACAGATGAAATTAGACATTTGAATTGTTCCGCTGTGATCTTGTTGAGCTCGAAGTCTGCACAGCGTTGTTTTACCATTCCAGCGTACGTTAGAAAATCGTCTGCTTCGTTTTTCGCCAGATGGAAACACAGGTAACGCTTTCTGAAAAACAGATCCGGGCACTGAACAACCCTTGCAGCTCCTCACTGTTTCTTATAATGAAAAATTACGAGGATTTTTTGGAAGAACAAAATTTACATACTTATCGTGTATAATTACGCAGAGGCTTCTCAACAGCAACCGTACTTTTGCCACATCGTTCAACTTTGCGCCGTTCTTGAGGAAGAGGTCTTCATACTTCGATCACTTGCAAGCGAGACTGTTCCCCGGACCGTAGGCGAATTCCCGGATGCTGGATGCCAGAGATTCGATGATGTACTCCGGGCTGCCCGATGACCGATTTGGACCGCTTTCGTGAATTTCAAAACGTTCCATCACCTGCTAAATTCGAGCGTTTTGCTACGAGTTGTTGAAATTCGTCATTTCCATTTCAAAAACAGCAGCTCTTCTTCCAAAGTATGAAGTTCGATAACTTCCTCGTCGCCAAATGATGTAGAAAAGGATCTTTCCCAGGTTTCCGAATGGGGATGACTTTAGCTGACTTCCAACACGAGGGGAAGTAGGTAAGTCTCAGGCATTGGTTAAAGATCAACGTCAGATGACCGTAGTGTTGGAGGCTCAATTGCTTGAGCTCCAAGTTCAGGATGTTGTCGAAACCTGGGGCCTTTATGCTCTTTGAGGTTTTGATACTGGTCATCAGATCGTCAGCTGATGTCTCCAGCTCCTCCGAGAAATCGTTGGGGCTTAGATGGATGTTGTTCGTAAGCTCGCTAACGTCAGTTTCGTACTGACAAAGTGCTGACCTATCTCAGCAGTCTGCTCTGGAGAACTGAGAAATGGGCCTTGGCTAAGTTTTTAAAAAATTAAGTCAACTTTTATTAGGGTTTTGTACATTCTGGAAGAACGAGGCTAATGTCGGCCAAATCATTAATTTTGAGGTCCACGACTCTGACTTTGATCATTTCTAGTCATTCGATTACAATGATTTTTTAAGGTGGGTAGACCAGTTCTCTGATATTGCCTTCGGGCGGCGTTGCGCCATGAGATAAAATCTTTAGTGGGTCTATCAATGGGCCTGGAAGATCGCCTGTTCGCTGCTCTGCAGATGCCGATCGATTGCATCAACCGACTCGAGGTACACGTCGAAATCGACGCTGTCGGAGCCTCTAACATGTAGTGGTTCGAGGTGGGCCCCTGGTGCACGACCTGCTGGGCGATGTTGTTCCTTATATTCATGAGGAAGATGTCGATCGTTGAGTGGGCCCCGGATCTGCTCAACTAGTATCCGGGCCCAGACGGTGTAATGACCCTCTTCCAGGTCCTCTTGAAGGATGGGGCCGTTTCGATTGCGCCGGGTGTTCCTCCTGGTTCGCGTTCAAGTCGCCGGCGATAATAAACTGCCTCTGCCTCCGAGTTAGCTGGCTGATGTCGTTTCGAAGGACCGTTGCTTGCTCGGGGTAATAGGTCATGATGATGGTGATAGGGACGACGGTAGATTGGATTTCAACGCCGATAGCTTCAATAAACTATTTTACTATATTATACTACACTATAATACTATTTACTCGACTACTATGTTTGTCCGCAACACTGTTACTCAGCCGTATACAAATCAAACGTTTTGATGTACATGTACTAACTAAACTAATGTACATGAACTAATATAGAAAAAAATCAAGCCATTTGGAAAATTTTATGAGAATTGGTCCGCTGCTAAATAGTGCTCCACCCTAGGCTAATTCTTGGCACTTTTTACAATATTCGATTATTCAAGGTATAACAGATTTGCTTGGTCGAATTCGAATAAAACTCCCTCCAATTAACACTAGTCATCTGTTTGTAAAGGTTGGTGAACTTTTCAGCATCCTATAACAACAACAAATGTACTTTTGTGGTGTATGGTACGATCACCACAGTAAACGGAAATGCAGTTTCGGCGTTCGCTTTCTTCTTTTTTGTAAGGTGGTAAAGGGGTGGTGTCGGGTCGTGTCGGTCTTACAAACTCTATTTGACTAAACTCTGCAGTGATTGGACGTTTGCGATTTAAGGATAAAATTTGTTTATACTAAGACATTGATGCTTCCAAAGCTTGCTAAAGCAAACAGCCAACTGGGATTCATCTCCGATGAGTTTCAGGAATCGAATTTTGGCTTGGTCATGTAGTGACGGTTAACACTTTTCAGACAACATTCGTACGTTATGCTCTCCGCCACCTTTCCATCTTAAATTCCCTTCCTTTGGGGCCAAAACGATCCGATACGATTCATGTCGGCACGTTTCAAAGAATCAACACACATTTATTCGCTATTCTCTTTGCATTTTGCCTTCATTGGAATTGCTAACCGTTTTTCTCTTATTCCGTTCCCATAGAATTGGCCCGGAAGCACTACCAGCCTGTTTGGTAAATAACGACCTCACTATGCCCTTGTATGAAATGGCTGGTTTGGGACCATACAACTTGAACAATTTTCTGCGCGATAACGAAGCCATTTCCAATAGTAAGTATTCCGACAACGAAGAATCCTTATACTTCTGATAATATTTTCTTCTAACATAAAGATCCACACTTTGCAAACAGACAAAACTCTTGTGCTGACTCGGATGCGAGTTGATCCAACGCCATGCAAACGAATGAACAGCCCAAACGTATTATGTGCGCAAAACAATAAATTTCTGGTCCCGCAAACGTGTAGAGTGAGATTGGCCAGCATCGATCCATGCACTATTTGGTATACATTCAATTTTTATTCCAATACAGATAGAACACGGTGGTCCGCTGGAGCGCGAAACTTGGCACTACGATCGGTACTACGCCTACGTATTTGGTCTGACGGTAGCCGGAGAGGATTGCGGTTTCGGAAAAGAGGCGTACTTTGTGCGAACATCGGCCCACATAAAGTGGATCGAATCAATTGTCCTGGGGACGCAACAACAAGCTCAAAGCCGGCGTGATCAGCGTCAGATTGTCTTCCCGGATGACGATAACTTGAATACGTTTAGCATGCTGGGAGTGCCCTGCAGGACTGCTCAAAATTCCGCAGGTGTTTGTCAGCATTACAGAAACTGTCCGAATATAAATATGTCAGAACTTCTTCTAGTGAAATTTTGCCGGTACGGGTTGGATCCAATCGTTTGCTGTGAGAAGCCGGTCGAAGAGGACAAGTTCAACATGAAGAAGTGCGTTAGCTACTGGAAGCAGCACAAGCGTCAGGAGGACGACGAATACGAAAGCATTCCTTCGGAAGGGCGACCCGTTCAGGAGGGAGAATATCCACACGTAGCTCTTGTCGGAATTCAACAGAGTGGGCGTTACTATTGGAGTTGTATAGGAGTCCTCATTAGCGACAGATTCGTTCTGTCGAGTGTCGACTGCGTCAAAAATCGTCAACAGAATATTGTACGACTGGGGGCTGTCGAGCTGGTAAGAGGTACTAAGGATGTGAGCATTGAGCAAATTATCTTTAATCCGGGATACAACAGTGCGACTTCAACGGGAAATTTAGCCTTGCTTAAATCAGCATCTAAGATCATTTTCAGCGACCAAATTCTTCCGGCATGTATATGGCCAAACCACTCCTCCGTTCCTTTGAAGCTCTATACCTTGGGACTTGATGCTGGTATGTTGAATTATTGTGATTGATTAACTAATTAATATAACTGATTGAACAATTTCTCCTCGCAGATCACGTCATGGTCCGCCCACGTGTTGCTCGCTACAACCAAGACTGCCGTAAATATTACAAGTTGACAAATCTCGTCGACGAGGAACAGATTTGCGCTGAAAATTACTACTTTACCAACAATTCGTGTCAAGATAAAAACGGAGATCCTTTGGAAGGTCTGATTGCAATCGGAGATATCAAAATTTCTATCGTTGTTGGACTTTCCTCGTACAACGTGGGCTGCCCCGGAAAAAGCGACTCCATTTCAATCTACGCAAGGCTTTCGGCATACAACAGTTGGATCCGTTCGGTTGTAGAATCATAATATTTTTTCTTGCATCTCAGTTTTGAGAAAGAAATGCTTACCATTTCGAGAGGAAGTAGGACTAGTAGGACTGCAAACTGGAATTATATTAATATCACACACTAGAATAGACTACGGCCACTCATCGTCTCCGTCAATAGCTATGAAATTGTTGAAAGTTAGCCACGTTAGACCATTTCCTTCTGGTTTATGAACTGCTGGGAGCAGGATGTGCCGCCACCAAGATCGTTAACGAACTAATCCCAAGAATATTCTCCAGTTTCGCCTAGAACCAAAATCGTACGGATTTTGGTAAGTTTTCGCAAGCGCAGTGAGTCGTTTCGTTTCTGATCTGTTAATGTGTGCTTCAATACTGGTTTTTCCTCGTGTGATCAGTCATAAAAATAATTGCTCGATGTTTCGCTCCATTGCTCTGCTGCGGTATGGGGAGATCGTGTTGCAAATCATCGTCCACGTAATCGTTCATCTCAGTCCTGAATAGCAAAATAAGAATTTTTCAGACATTAGTTCATAGCGAATACACGATTATTCAAACCGCGGGAATTATAAGCTGGACAAAATGGGAAGGAACCGGATGACCATGCAGTGGCTCTACCTCATTCCACCCATCTTCGTCTCCCACGATTAATACATTGTATCCGAGTTCGAAACCGAAGACTATAATGAACAATACTCTCAGCGTTGTGTAGAGCATGAAGAGGAAAAAGTACCGATGATTTCCATAGCCCACACAATTATTAAGCCAAGCTAAAACTGATATGATGTTTTCAAAAGTATAACAATGCTAATCGGAAACATATTACTCACGACAATGATGATCCATCTTCAGAACACACCGGTTGCTCACTGAACAAAGATTTGTGTTTGTGGAGGTTTTGAAGCGAGATCGTGAAGAAAATCTTTCAGTTTATCTATCGAAATCATGGCGGCTGCTTGTGTCCAAAAAAAAAAACACCATTAAAAGGCATTTTTACCCACGGAACTAAACTGACTATTACTATGGAAATACCCAACCGATTTGGAATATTTAAGCAGCTTTGGATGCAAAAACTCAACACTTTCTCAAAATTGTCAAATATGACCGATGGACTTCATCCGTCTCCGGGAAAACTGGATTTCCAGAACCGTGTTTCAAAAATGGGATACTTATAACAGATTCCAATAGAAAAACAACAGTAATGATACTTGAAGTCGTGCAAAGAATACACTGGAACGTGTATGATTGCCATATGACTATACGATGACTTGATCCTGGAACGGTTACTCCGGAGCAGGTTTCCATGGGGTCCCGGATGGCCAGAAAATGATTTGAATTGAACCCTAGCAAGGTGGATGTCAAAATTCTTGGAATCGCTCCAGAAGAAAATTTCTTATCTATGACGTTAAATCCGGTGACGGCTATTTACCCGGGTGCTGTACGGACAGAATTACTGAACTCCAAATATGCAAATCTGAAAGTTTTCAAGGATGGTTTCCTTTTATAATTAACTTTGTACGATCGTAAATTCGTCTTTTTTTTGCAATTCGTCACAGCCTACTGCAAAAGCGACACTAGATACATCTGTACCGAATCGAAAAAATGAATGGTTTGACGATTAATACAGTCAGTTAGTAAAGGAGAAGAATGTAGCACAGGCGAGAATGCTGCAACATTGTACGAATCGTAGTGAATGGTACAGACCAGCACGAAATAGCCAAAATTCTATTCTTCGAAAGAAAAAGCGCCAAACGGAAGAACGACACCGCCAAACAATGAAGGAACTCGCAATAACACTCGCAAATTCTACGAAAAGTTGAACAGCTCGCGCAAAGACTACACCCAAAATAAAACAGCAAGATTGTAATACAATTTCGCATGATTTTGTTTCATTTCTCATAATAGATCGTAACTTGTAGAAAAAATGCAGCATGGGTCGTGGGCAAAAAAGCAACACATTAATTCGCTTTGAAAAATGTAGTTTCATAAAACGCGTGGTGATCAAGTAAGGGTAAACTTGATGAGAGGGCGATCGGAGTCCAATGACGAGTGAAAATAAAAATAGAACGCTTGACACCGGAATTCCAACAGCGGCCAATGATTTGGCGGCAATCTGTGGTATTGACTCACCCATATTGAAAAGTTGCTGACGGTTGAACAACGACCCAATGGTTGCTTCGATTGTCAAGGAATCTGTGTGCTGCCAGCCGCTTGCACACACTTGCATGGCTTCGTTTATACCGTAAAATGCTGTGTGGGTCAAGATGCGCAAAATTTCCATTCCTGAACCATGTGGCTTTCTCAAGATATGATTGCAAAAACTACAATTGCATTTTTTGCCACCTTTTCAACTTTTGGGTGTACGTGCCACATTGAGCGCGAAAACCCGTTAATTAAAGTATGCATAAAGCGGATTTAAATCAACGGATTTGAAAATGGGTTTTCACTAAAGTGCATATAAGTTATACTTGAAGAAAAACATACGAAACGAGTCATTCGTCGCGGTTTCGAAGGAATTCTCGATCATTTCCCACCAATGTTTCATCTAAGCTCTCGTTTTGGTGACTGTATCTTTTACTCTCAGTTTTCTCTTCATAAATAAACAGCAGTTTTCGATGGGCCTGCACTGGGGACAATTTGGTGGATTGAGGGTTTTCGGAACAAACTAGACTCCGTTGTCATTGTGCCATTGTTGTACTTCCCTGCTGTAGCGACAACTCACAAGATCCGGCAAGAAAATGGCACCGGATGATCATGTGACAGAATGAAGGGCAGAGTTCGCTTCTGAAGACACTCAGGTTTATAAACCTCCAAGTTCAGCATTTTCTCAGTGACGAAAACCTTTGTCCTCTGGCATCATACTAGGAAATTTCAACACTTTAGCCAGCTTGGACGCTGATCACGATGAATGTTCCAGGTCTCTCCAAAACGAGAGCGTTTTATGAACTGACAAAAAAAACTGTTGTCAACAAATAGATGTCAAAAGCTTCAGAAAACGTCCACTAAAAGCGCTGTAATAAACAGTGAAGTTTGTTCCATTGCTAAGTGGACCATGCTTAAACTACAGTCGAATTTCACTCGTTGGGCTATCTTTAGGTGGAAAATGTTTTAATCGGGCTCCCGTTAATTTCTGAAACCGAACATTTTTGTTCAAGGGGTTCTTGGATGCACTTTTAGAATGCATAAAATTAAAAATTGTGTGTCTGTGTGTGTCTTTACAATCAATTTCACACTGACCGGCAGTGCTTTTATGGAAGAAACTTGTCTGCATTTCTTCAGTAATTTATATGTGATCACTATGTGCAAACATTTTTAGCCCTGGAGATTGCAGGTAACAGCTCTATTGAAAATCCAACGACCCATTTCAAGAATGCCTGTTCATACACGTACATTCTGAGGCCATCTTCATATACAATAAGCCCCGCATGAACATCTTCACACATCAAATGGATATGTGAAGAGTTTTCACACTTCCAGAATCAAAAATGGAAATTCTTGATCCTGGCGTGTATATAGTTAAGGTATATTTTTGATAATATAAAACGACCTCACCAATGTTCCTTATCTGACGCTGGACAGCTTGTCCGGATGCGGAAGCGGGTCACTAAAAACACAAAAAATGGGGAAAAACAATCCATCTCAAGAAACGCGACCATAACACACTATGAGAGGGATTCCATTCACAACGTCCTACGCAAAGCACTTGGAAAAACTATAATTTCACCATTTACTTTAGTTGAATGAAGAAATATTTTATAATTTTACTTCCACGAAAACGACGCAGCAAAAGCAAAACACGTCATTTTCAAAGCACGGCTTGCTGCGATCTGTCAGAATGCATAAAATTAAAAATTATGATCAAATAAATCGATTCAAATTGAGTCATATTATTTAAAAGAAATTTTATTTCATACGATTAAACAAAACAAAACATGTAAAATGAGAGAAAAGTTCTTCAACGTGTTCGTTTTAGGCATTCAGTTTCAATATTTTTTGTGAGTAGCGCGATCGAACGGCAAACTTCTGGTATCGCCAAAATCTGGATCTTCAGCGTTATTTACCGAAGTATCAAAGGAGTTGTTACCATCCTCTGTCTCTTTTTGGATTGATCTTTGTTGAGGACTGATGATAAGATCTCTTCGTCTGTGAAAAATTCTCGCGTTACCCAATCTGGGTTATGTTCGGCATCATACACCTGACCGCTTAACCAAAGGTCAATATCCTGATCAGATGTTGTTGTTCCTGAAATATTATCGATACTCTTAACAAGTGGCTTTAAATCATTATCGTCATCGTCTCCACTGCAATCATCGTTCGGCAAATCATTTTTCAATTTTCTCCAAGAATTTCGGATGGTTCTTGTAGAAATTTCATCCCAAGAAGTAGCCAACCATGAAATACACTGCTGAAGGGTAATCTTCTTCAAACGTTCTTCGAATGGCAAATGTTCGTTCTCCAAAATCAACTGCAACATAAGTTTTCTCTTGTACTTCCGCTTCACTGCGTTGATAATCGATTGGTCCAGTGGCTGACACTCCGAAGTTACATTTGGAAGAAGGATGATCACCTGATTCAGCCTATCTTCTTTCTGCAGAGAATTGCCAAGATCGTAATGATTGGTACAGTTATCAAGCACAAGTAACGCCTTAGGTTCTTATCCTTTCTCGATTGAAAATTTTCGCACCGCTGGAATAAATTTGTCATGGAACCATTGACGGGACAGTTTTCGGGTCATCCAAGCTTTCATAGAATGACAGTATGAGACAGGTAGTGTTTCCGTGTTGAATCCTCGTAGCTTAGCAGCAGTCCCAAAGAAAAGTAATTGAAGCTTTAAAGTCACGTTCATGTTCGAGCATGGCATAAACTACAGTTTCGTCGCAAGTGATAACAGATCGTATAGCCAGGATCTTTATAAACAGTGCAGACTCGTCTGCATTAAATACCTAAGATGTAGAAAGCTACATCTCTTCTTCATGCGATTGGTACGAGGGCAATTGATTGGACTCCGGACCGGTGGAACGATAAGCAGCTGAGTCGGTAATTCGATAGTGTGAGGTGTAATTGAGTCTAATACCGAAAATAAAGTTAGTCTTAGTTCAGCAGTGCAACAGTCAATATCTTTTTTAAAAAGAAGTCCCGGCTTCGAATCTTTTAACTCGCGCAATCCAAACCGTTGCCCAAATCGATGCATCCAGCCGTCAGAAAAGGAGAAACTGTGCATCATATAGTGTCCTCGATCCGGCAACCTTTTGTTCAAGATACTTTCGTTTTGAGGATATCCATCGTTAACAAAATGTTTGACTGCCACTGCTGCAGCATCCAGACACCTACACCGTATCTTCCAATAGAAGGAACGTCTGATCTCTTTCGACTACTCACTCCATATTCCTTAAATCACTGCCGCTCGAATTGCTTCCTTTGTCTGGATGATTCTAGTCACAGTGGAAGATCCTATGCCGTACTTTTTTCCCAGGGAATCGTGCGTTCCGCCTCCCGCTTTCGAAATCCTCAATTATACTCACCTTTTCCACCAGGTTCAGCATATTGTTCTTCCGTTTCAAGTTTATTTTCGAACCAGATCTTTAGGAAACTAAAAAAAAAGTAAAAAAAGCGTAGTATCAATATTTATTTTAACATAAAATACTACTGTTTACTTACCAAACAATCCGACCTTTGATTTATGAACAACGAAAAGATTAAATATAACTCCTAATTCCACTCAATGGAAAATCTTGCAACGTTTCTAATATGATTTCTAATAACAAACAATCGGTGCGTCGCTCAATGCATTTTCAGCTTTGACAGCTCAGCCCGATTAACGGAAATCTTTCACTATGTGGGCTACGGGCTTAGTGCAGCGAACAAAAGTTGACTGTATTGATTTCGGGCACCGCTAATTAATCTACTATGTAAATTTTTGCTTTCAGAAGGGATTAAAGTTTTTTTTATTAATATAACCGCCCTGCTCGAGTATATACACTCAATAATAGAGACACGTTGTTTTCACGTGAAATTTCACTTAACTTCCACCTGAACACGTAACCAAATCTTCATCAGTATAATCAGGTGAACATTACGTGTCCAGTGAATTGTACGTGAAAAATCACGTAACATTTACGTGACCTTCACGTAGAATGTGGATTTACGCGAAAATCGCGTAGCTCTCGCGTGAATTCCACGTGTTTATTACTGATTTTGGCAATGGACGGAAATTATGTGCGTTTCACGTGAAAACAACGTGTCGATTTTTTTGAGTGTAAGAGTCCATGAAAAAATAAGAATAAACCAGAAAATAAGAAGAATGATTAGAAATTTCCATTTAATTCCAACTACCTTTATTGCTTACCTTGACAGATACGCGTATTTCGTCTACAATGTGCAGACTTCTTCAGTGTCGTGTACTAATACTCAACTAATAGTAGTTATTTGTATGTATGTATGTATGTAAAAGATATCACTCATCGTTGCAGGCACAGCCATAAGACAGTGGATCGTCCTCTACGAATGATTTGATCAAGTTCGACATCTGCCTGTATTCAATTTAACACTGTCTGAAGGGCCAAAAACGGATGGGCGGACTCCCCAACAAACATCGATGTTGAATAACTGTTTGTTCAATCAAATTTGGAGAAGTTGTTCGGTTTTTTTTTTTGGAAAGTGAATAATTTTTCCAAATTTTTGTGTGAAAGAAATTTTTTGGCGTTGGTTTTGTGGGGGGGGGAGGGGGAGACACTTGTGGGGCGTGGGGGGGTGAAAATATTCTTCCTTATTGAATCCATAACTATGTGGGAAAACCAAAGGGGGGGTCGGGGGGGGGGGGGGGCTCTATTTTTTTGGGGGGGGGGGGTTGGTTTCCCCTCTCCTCTTTATTTTTTTTTTTTGGGGGGGTTGTTGTTCCTCTCCCCTTTTTTTTTTTTTTTTTTTTTTATATTATTTTTTTGGGCTGCAAAATGGTGAGTAGACAACTGGGATGGAGCGTATGTCCCCGCAACATAGCACCGGTCCTCACAAGTTCCTACCTCATGCTTCCACGGGTCAAGAGATGACAAAGACCGCCAGCTAAGGGTTGCGTACTTAGCTGGTAGTGCAGCCTGGGCACTGTTGTCCTTATGACTTCAGCTAGATTGAGGAGGTGCGTTCCGAGCGTCTGTCCACCAAGGAGGTGCAGCTCATACAGCGTCTGTCCTGGCATCCAACGGCTGAGTAAGAAACGCTGTATCGCGTCATCTATACCTTATGAAGCAGTCCCACCAACGCGATGTAGGAAGGTAGCATGCTGAAATCTTACCCTACCACAAAAAATGGAAGTATTCTTTATACGGTGTATAATTTCAGATCATCTATGGAATTATGTTGTTTAATAATTTTAAATTTTTTGTTTCCTTCGTGGCAATGATAATGCAAGAGCGTCTACAATTGCAGCTGGACATCAGTCTACAGACATGCAGACAGTAAAAATATAATTGTTACTATCATTTTATATTATAACATCCCTTCACAATATTTTTAAAGCTATTTTCAGGTTCGCATCTATGCATCGACGTAAGTTTTAGCCCACCTAACCCACGATGTGCATTTGAAAAGATAGGATGGTTTTTAATGTTTTTTTTTTTAGAAAGGATCATACGACAAATTCTACTAAATAAAATTTCCAAAAAAGTTTAATAATTCAAAAACTAAAATTGTTGATGATCTCTCATTTTCTATTGCACAGATATAAAGAATTATTTATGGGCCCAGTAGAAAGCAAGAGTTATCGGAGAATTCAAGTTTCATTTTTCTTTTTTCTCTCTGGTTTTTTTTTTTGTAGATTTATTAAGCTTCCGTTTTTGGGCAGTAATCATAATCATATGAAATTTATTCCGGCTAATTGTTTGCTTTAATTTTCTTTGCTATTCTGCTTGGCTGCCCGGTGATCAACTTTCTTTCATTATATCACTTTAGAAATTTTTGCCATTTCAGAGTTTCAATCATCTAACATCACAGCAGAAGAGACAAATAGTTGCATTTAATTTTTATGTGCATACTATTACAACATCGTATTATTTTCATCATATCATCATTATATATATAAGTATAATCATATTAAAAATATTTACTAAAAGATCAATAATAATAATTAAATTTCATTTGCTTCAAGGTTACAAGGAAATAGATTCCAGATAGTACAGATATTTTATTTCATTGTATCTAAAGGTGTTTTTCTATGAATTTAAATCATTGAATTTTATTAAAATTAATAAATGCTCTTCAATTCTGCTGATTATGTATATCTATATGTCATGAATACATATATATATTTTTAATTCATGTATAATTAAATGGTTTATGTTTTATTTAATTGCAATAAGACCTTCACATTCCAGAGTTATATTCATCTGCCACTGATTGAGCTGTAAAGATGCACCAAGCTGCATATGATTATCATTGCCTATTATTATTATTTTAACTATTTCATCATATTATTTTATTTATAACCATATTTAAATTACAGGATGACGAATTCCAACCATGGCATATTTTAATTAAATATAATAGTATATTTCATCGCTCTATTACATACTGCATATATTGCATATTATGACATATTTTGTACATTATATATAATAAATACTGGGTTGGGAGGGAGCATCAGGGTATCATTCAAGCTGAAACTGGACGATGGTTTGATTGACTGCCTGAGTCTAGGAGGGAACGAGCATTATCATTTTCTCTATCCTACCGATTCGATTGTGATGCTGCGAATTCTACTCCAACAGTTTCAGTGAGAGTGACGCGCCCTTCTTAACAAGCCATCCTGTAGAAAGCTTAATAAGTATTGCGAATTGGGTTATTCGAATTGTTGGATCGTATCGTTGGAAGGAGATTCTTAATTTCCCGTGGATTTCGCGTGAGTGTCTCTGCTTACGGGTCCACCCCTCCGTTTTTGGCCCTTCATACAGCGATATTGTGAATTCAGATCGGTGGCTCAATTTGATCTTGCTATTAAGTGGAGCTGCATCCAAGCCAAGGGCATGAAGGGATGGTGGCTACCATACATACATACATACAATATAGTGATGTTCATATAATAATGTAGAGTATTTTTCTTTATAATAATAATCTTCTTTCCTGGTTCGGAAAAAAAAAAAAATTTTGGGTGGGGGGGTTTTTTATTTGTAAGTTTATACTAAATAATAAAAAATATGTACGTATTTATAACATATGGGTCATAATCAGCAGAATTGAAAAGCATTTATTAATTTTAATAATATCCAATGATCTAATTTAATAGAAAGAACCTACAATTGAGCTACAATGACAAAAAAATAGCTATACTATCTGGAACAAACTTCCTTGTACCCTTGAAGCAGATAAAATTTAATTATTATTATTATTATTTTTAATAATAATTTCAATATAAAAACATATTAATATACAATGATGAAAATAATACGATGTTGCAATAAAATACTAAATAATGTATATATAATTATAAAATGCAGCCATTTGCCTCTTCGGCAGCGGTGTTAGTTGCTTTAAAATTTTCCAATGTGATATGATGTGATAGAAGATGTAGGATCAGTGTTAGGTTTTGTATTTTTAATTGTCTTATGATAAAGAAGGGAAAAAATTGCATTAAAAACCATCGTATCTTTTCATATACATAGCGTGAGTTAGGTTGGCTTAGACTCACAACGATGCATAAATGCGAAGCTGAAAATAGCATTAAAAATATTGTGAAGGTTTTGTGATAATATAAAATTATAATAACCATTACACTTGTTATGTCTGCAGATTGTGGTCCTGCTACAATTGTAAACGGACTTTCATTATCATAGCCACGAGGGAAAAAATAATCTTAAATTATTATACCTGAAATTAGAACTGAAATTATTATTATCTGAAATTAGCACCGTCGGACCGTATTGAGAATACTTCCATTTTTCGTGGCAGGGTAAGATTTCAGCATACTACCTTACCGGGTCGCGCTGCCGATACCAGGACAGACCGCACCTCCTTGGTGGACACAGACGCTCGGCACGCACCTCCTCAATCTAGCTGAAGTCAGAAGGACAACAGTGCCCAGGCTGCACTACCAGCTAAGTACGCAACCCTTAGCTGGCGGTCTTTGTCATCTCTTGACCCGTGGAAGCATGAGGTAGGAACTTGTGAGGACCAGGGCTATGTTGCGGGGACGCACGCTCCCTGCCCATTGTCGACTCACCATTTTGCAGCCCTCGACTAATAGTAGTTATTTCTCCATAAATCAAGAATAAACCATTCTTTCAATGCGATTCTAGTCTCTGCTTTTCTGAAACGTTCAGTTTGCTGTCAACTTCATAATGAACTAAAATTCGAAATAACATTCCAAAACCGTGATATTCTGCTAATACAAATTAGCCATTTACAGATGATCAAAATAATGTTTATTCAACACCGACCGCATCTACCAGTTATTCAGTCATGCTGCAGGTAATCATGATAGAAATCCCAGTATCTAACGATTTGCGTTAAATCAATCGGCGTTGAACAAAAGTAGGAAATAGGAAACCAATCTCGAGTAATTCATGATTAGGGCCTAAAAGCCGTTTGTAAATAGAGGCTTTAAACGTCGATCTTTCACGAATCTCAAGACTTCTTTGATATCTAAGTACACCACATGGTAAAGCAAACATTCTTCTAATAAATGCTGCTTTCATTTGCGAGAGTGTTTTGAGATTCCAGAGATATGGACGTTTAAAGTCATTGTTTACAAATGGCTTTTAGGCCCTAATCATGAATTACTCGAGAAATGTTATTAATCTACGAACTAATTATTGCTTAAAGTAGTATGAAAAACGATGGTTCAAATAAACTTTTGCTTGGTTCGTATAAACCAGCAAACAAAGCAACACTTTTTAATTAATTAATAAACATTAAATTTTCATTAGAATATAAATACGCGATGAATGTCTTCTTTTTAGCAATACCAAACCAAACCCACCGAACGGTGAACGCATTTATCAATGTATCGAATCCAATACATCCATATCAATGAGGTCCAGTGTTTCTTGGGGAACAGTCTCTTTTCTTGGCACAAAGCACAACAGGAGTGAATGATCCCAGTCAACATATATTTCTTCTCCATGATCGGCGGGAAGATCGCAAGAGAGTAGAAATCTTTCGCTCAGTTCGTTTGTCGCTGCCAGCTGCAAAAGATCATCATCACCACCGGTCAGCCATCAGTCAACGATGGAGATTTGGGCTTTGGCGGTATTGTTGCTGCTCATTAGAACTGGTAAGTTTCAACCACACAGCCATAATTCATAAACGATTCAACGTAATAAAAATACAACTTATTCAGGTGCATGTCAATGGATTCGAAGTGATGAAGGTTCTCACGTGGTAGTAACAATGAAAGATTATAATTGATTCTAATCTGATATCTAGCGCGTTAATCATCTAACACTAAATTCAGGTTCAAATCGGTCAACGACAGACGAATGGAGCAGTAGATATCGTATGTGCGGGATCGTACTTGGGAGGCAACTTTCTGGTACTGGGTGCACATTGTTTTAATAAGAATGGGTAATTCTTGCGATTACGTAATAATTCATTACTAATCAACTAACACATTAATTTTGACGTTGCAGACGGCAACCCAATCTAGCTCTTTTCGGTACTGCAACTGGGAATACCTTCGACATAGCCATCGTCAACTTCACAATTCATTATCGCTACAAACCTCAGTTCGACTATCATAACATGGCAATTGCGTTTCTGGAACGAAATCCGCAAATTTATTCCACTGCCATCAAGCCAGCCTGCGTCCTGCAGCCACATCCCAAATCCAACACTCCTGTGCAGATGGTTGGACCTATCGATAACCGACTGGAGAAGACTGAATTGCTCACGGTGGGCTCGGAAAAATGTCACGAATATTACAATCCTAATCGGAAACTACGTTTCGGAGTACTGCTTTGTTGCTTCTGCGCTCGAAATGCCAAAATACAGCGCTGTTCGGTATGATGCCAAATTTGATAACAATTGTTTGGAGATTTCAATAATTACCATCCCATTTATTTAAAAAGGATATACATAGCTCCCCCCTGCAAATCATAGCGAAACGAGCCGGTAAGGAGGTACCCTTCTTAATTGGTCATAAATCGATTGGAAAATCATGCGGCACGAACACTCCTGGGATTTACACCCGATATGGATCGTACTTTGAGTGGTTGGAAACAATCACTGGATTGAGTCTCGATCCAAATGGTAATGCAGTGGGATTTTTCTCAATATATCTACAACTTACCCTTTATTATTGCTTCTATCTTACAGAATGTTACGCTCGCTACTGAGATGTGTTGTTATGATTTTGCTTGCATGTGACCTGGGCTTGGGAGTTCAAGCATTTGGCTGTATGACGAAAGTGTTGCGTGAGATAAACAATTCGATGACTAATAAAATGATGGAATACAGTCAGTCAGTGAAAAAAAACCACAGTAACATGAGCTATCCGAATACCACATCCCACTGCCGCAAATTATCTATGACTATGTAACAATAATTATAAGCTTCAGTCAACGGAGATCATGATAACTTAGAATATTAACTAAGCTCTAATCATTTTTTAGTGACAGAGCTTGGGGAAATCGAGGCAAATTAATTGATAAAAATTAGTCGACTGAATTCCCAGATATCCAGACTATGCTCTGCTAAGCCGTTACTTATGCTACTAGATACACCGTGTCCAATATATTCTCATACAAAATAAAATTCTATTTATTTCAAAACGATAATCCAGATTTTATTGATAACTTTACCCATTATATTGCAATATAATACTGATCAACTACAACATATGTTTTGGAATAACACCGCCTTTAACCTTCTTGACCAGCTCCAGACGTTTTTCGAAACCGTCACAGGCGGCACGCACGACTTCCATCGGCATTTCGTCCCAAATTCGTTTGATTACGGTTTTGAATTGGTTCATATTAGACGCCCTGTGGTCATTTACCTTCGCCAGCATGTATGACCATACGAAATAATCCAAGGGATTCAGATCTGGTGAACTGGGAGGCCATTCATTCTTGTCCAAAAAGTCGGTCAAATTTTCTCGGCACCAGCCCTGAACGAGATTTGCAGTATGCGATGGCGCTCCGTCCTGCTGAAACACATAGTGATCATCTCCAAACACCTCTTGTACATATGGCTTGACAACTTTCTCCAAAACTTCCGTTTTATAATATACGGCATTCACTTTAACGCCTTTTTCGACGAAAACCAGTGGTAATTTGCCTCGCTTGCAATTTCCTCCCCAAACCATCAATGACGCAGCACTTTGGAACCGTGGAATATTCCTATCACTCTCTGGAACAGTTCTCGAAGAGAGAGCCCACAATCTGTCGTTCTGGACATTGTGGGATTGTTTGGCAGACGAATAACTTTTCGTCGGAAAAGATAAATTCTTCCCCCACCGTGCCGCGACAAAAGCAGACTTGCTCTTTCGAGTCGTTTCTGCTTGGAAGGTTCCGAAGCTCCGTGAACCTTACGTTTCTTGAAAGCTTGGAATCCGAGGTCATTTTGCAGTATATTGTGCATTGACGATCTCGAAACATTCAGATCTGCCGCCATTTTACGTACAGAGCGCTGTAATTTTCGTCTAATCCGTTCCCTGACCACTTTAACAACTCGTGCAGTCCGAACCGTACGAGTACGACCGGATCTCTTCCGGTCATCCAACGAGCAGGTGTCACGGTACCTTCGGATGGTTCGGTACACAAAATCCTGCTTTACTCCGAGGTTTTTCAAATTTCTGAAAATAGCGCCCGGGCGCTCACCTTTCAAAAACTTTTTTATCACCACAGCACGAAACTCCTTCATTGCTGGTAAAAGATAAACACCGAATGAAAACAATCGGACATAACCTAAAAGCGTTTGTATAAACATAGTGCAAAACTACACCAACACATACGTGAAGCATGTTGAATAGTTGCACGACACCAGTGCAAGGAAAAAGTGTATGAGAATATATTTGACACGGTGTAGAATGGAATTCTGTTTAGCGATGTTGTTTCTTGGTTTATGGAACAATACAACCCAATTCAATACACTGATTTCTAATAGAAAAGAAAAGAAAAAAAAAGGGGACGCAAGAGAATATTTAGTAAAATATTTAAGATAATATATATTGGTAGGTTGCGAAGACTAAATCTACTGTTAAGAGAGCTACACATCCGGATCCGTTGTCATTCGGTAAGAAACCTGGGGATGATTTCGAACCCGTAGATACCAGACATGCAGCCTCCGGTCGTCAAAGTCAGCCCTGGCCACGTCCTTGCCCTCTGTAGGGGAGTGGGAGGGAATGTTAGTCCAACACATACTTAAGAGAGATGCAGACCCCTCAAATGTGTCACAGGTAAGCGTACGGGTGATCAAAAATGTTAAAAACAAACTAACACATATAATACGATGTGCACCATCATCGGGGATTTCCTGAAAAATATTAGGTGTGCAGCTAAGTTCCCGCTGTTTAGCAATAGATGGCGCCAGTAGTAAGTGCTGGTCGAATGTTGTACATCTCAAGCGTCATAAACCAAGCTCAGACATATGTTTGTGTACCGCTTTGCCAAATCAGTGATTTTGGTTTAGTGTTATATATTTTGGTTGTTTGAAGATGTCTGATTTCGTGCCAAATAATCGTCATTTCCGGGAAGTGTTGATTTTCTTCTTTCATTCGAAGAAAACGGCGGCTGAAGCACATCGAGAGCTCCAAACAGTTTACGGTGATGCTGCTCTGAGTGAAACAACGTGTCATGATTGGTTTCGTCGCTTCAAAAACGGTGATTTCAGTGTTGATGATCGTCCGCGTGAAGGAAGGCCAAAAAACTTCGAAAACTCTGAATTGGAGGCATTGCTCGATGAGGATCCGTGTCAAACGTAAGAAGAGCTTGGTTCAGGATTAGGAAACCGCCAAGCCGTTTCTAGGCGATTGCATGCGTTGGGAATGATTCAAAAGCAAGGAACTTGGGTTCCTTACGATTTGAAGCCAAGAGATGTTGAGCTTCGTTTTTTCGTCTGTGAACAACTGCTCCAGCGGCAAAAAAGGAAGAGTTTTCTACATCGCATTGTGACGGGTGACGAAAAATGGATTCATTACAGTAACCCAAAACGGAAACATTCATGGGGACTGCCCGGGCATGCTTCAGCATCGTCGCCTAGGCCGAATATTCACACTGCGAAGGTTATGCTGTGTATTTGGTGGGACCAAGTTGGTGTTATTTATTATGAGCTGTTGAAACCCAACGAAACCATTACCGGGGAACGGTATCGAACTCAATTGATGCGATTGAGCCGAGCACAGACACGAAAAAGTGATTCTTCAGCATGACAACGCTCGACCTCACGTTGCGAAACCCGTGAAAACCTACTTGGAAACGCTCAAATGGGAAGTCCTACCCCACCCGCCATATTCTCCTGATATTGCACCGTCCGATTATTACTTGTTCCGTTCGATGGCACATGATCCCACTGGTCAGCAATTCCACTCATATGATGACAGTTCTATCGAAATGGTATTCACGTTCTACCAGAAAGATGGGAAAAAGTCGTAGCTAGTGATGGACAATACTTTGAATAATTCGTTTGTAACCTTTGTTTTCAAAATAAAGTTCCTTTTTCACCAAAAAACAGCGAGAACTTAGTTTCGCACCTAATAATATTAATTAGTTTAGCTTGACTGACTGCACGTATCAATGGTTGCTACTTGGTGATTGATCAGAATCAGTGAAATTGCATAATGAAACAACTGAATGGGGCTGGGAGTAACCGACCATTCTCACTAACGGCGCCGGCCACGTCCTGGCAATCCGGTGGGAATAGGGAAGGAAAGTTAGTTTGACCTTTGCTGTTTAGGGACCGTGTTTACCTCTGCATCCCCACAAAAGTCACAGGAAGGAGGTTTTTCTATGTTAGTAGGGTAGGGCTCGATGGATCAGGATTCACCTTGATAAGTGATGTGATCATATATATATATATATAATTCATAATAAGATTAGATTATATTTCATGTAGGTTCAAAAAAATGTTATATAAAAAATATTTCTCTTTTTTGGCTCACATCTGTGCGACTGGTTAGCGTTCTGGTTCCTTCAAGGTATCCGGGTTATCTAAATGATGCCCATCTAGACTCGCCATGCTTGCCCTACATTGCATTGCTCGCGGTCAACAAGGTTTTCCACCACTAAACCATGACCGATTTCAACATCTTCACCATCCACTAAAAGCACAAAATTACGCTTTAATCCGGCACTAGTTCGTACCCAATAGGTATACTCCTGTGCGTACTAGACCGTTCCAAAAATTGCACTATTTATTCAAAACTGTCCGCCAAACGTTGCCAGAGCTATAACGCGTGTCCAGTTTGGCACAATTAAAACAGTCCAAATCCAAAATACAAAGTACCGATTTTTTATAACGTTCTCGCGATTTTCGAATACAACTTTTGCAACTGAAAATCACAGCAGAAAATTTCCATTTTGGACTTGTGCTCACTTGATTTCACACTCCAAAAGCCAAAAGTTGTAACCTTTTTTTGAAATCACGAACACGGTATTATCCCAAGATACACAACACTCGTCTAACTTCAGCTGACCGGAATCAATTTCACAGATGTTTTTCTCCAATTTGGGAATCACTCGCGAAAAATATTCAAAACTGTCGACAATCTTTTTTGGCATGTACTAACGAGCACGTAAAAAACCTGCACTCCGAAGAAAACGTCTTCTTCACTCAAATGCACAGCCTACCTTTTTTCCGTCCGTTAAGAATTGGGGAATGAAAATACATGTGTTATTAATGTGGAAAGAAAAAATAAAGGGAAAATTTATATAGAGGTGTGTCGTTTTTTTTTTTTCTATAATTGCTATAAAAAGTCCCTATTGGGAAAATAAAAATAGAAAAAAGGAGGGAAAATAAAGGGGGAAAAAAAATTTTGTAAAAAGGGGGGAAAAATTGGAAGGGGGGGGGGGAGTGATTAGAAGGATACTGCTGAAGATTATATAAAGCAACATCTCGGTAACAGTTTTCCAGCTTTCTTTTTGCACCTTACCGTTTTCTTATGTTGTTAAACCAAAACTTACGCGATCGAATAGTTGTTAGTGGTGTTAAGCAAGGCGATAAGAATGCAAGAATAAATAAGAGAACCGTATTGACAGCTGCTATTAATCTTTCGCTCTCAGTGTTAAGGGATTGTTTGTGTTTTAATTTCACGTACCTGAAAGTACCATTGAGATTAACTGATTTTCAAAAAAGGATCTCGTACAGACATAATCTTAATCCTACGTAAAGTAAAGAAATGATGTTCATTTATATTCATTTATATTGCTTTTTGGGGTACAATGGCATTTATTTTGAGAAGAAGATCGCAGCAAGCCGTGCTTGGAAACTGACGTGTTTTGGTTTTGGTGGGGTCTTTTCGGGAAAAAAAAAAAATAAAATTGAAAAAACAAAAAAAAAGGAAAATAAATCTCCCCGTTTTGTGTTTTTTTGGAAATATTCCGTTTGGGGGGGGGTTTTCCTATTTTTTTTTTGTTTTTTGGGTCGCGGGGGGGGGTGGGTGTGGGGTGTGGGGTCGCGCGGGAATATATGTGTGTGGGGGGGGGTTTAGGGTGGGTGGGGGGGTTGTGTTGTGAAGGTGGGGAAAAAAAAATAAGGGGGGGCTTGTGGGGGGGGGGGGGGCGGTGTTGGGGGGGGGGGGGGTTTTTTTTTTTTGGGTTTGTTTCTCGGAAGTGTTTTTTTTTACCTGTGATTTTCATTGTTTTGAATTTTTGCGCGAAGTACTAATTCTGTTCGGGCTGTTCTATTGGAAAAGGATGATGCGAACATATTTGCCGAATAGCGGAGTGCTACTTTTGTAGAGACATAAATGCATCCTTAAGCATCACAGGGAAGCCGTCCAAATGAAGACTGTACATCAGCAACAATTTCCGGTGAGATCTATCTGATTATAACTAAATTTGAACGATACAGCTAAATACGTGCCATCCTCAAAACAATAAGATTTGATTATGGAAGTGTACCTATATCCATTTGATGTTTGTACTGTGTCTATGCGGGGCTTGTTGTAAGTGAAAGTGACCTCGGAATGGACGTGAGTAACCAGGCATTCTGAAATGGGTCACTGGATCCCAACAGAGCTATCACCTTCCAACTCCCGGGCTAAAAATGTTTGTCGAGTCGACAACAGTTCGTTTAACTGCAAACATTTTTCTTCCATAAAAACACTGCCGGACAGTGGGCGTTGGATTGTATATACATACATACACACACAATGACATTAATTTTGAGAACGTTAATGTTTGCGCTTGTTTTATCGTGAGTCGTGAAGTTGGTCCATACACGTGCATAAACGTACAACATTTAAAACTCTTGGTGGGGGGGAAGGAGGCAACCTAACCGGTTCGAAAACCACAAATTCAAAATTTTGGTTTTTTGGTGGCGGGCCGCCGGAAAAAAACAAAAACTACCGTAATTTATATCCAAAACCCGTTGTGCGGTACAGGTTAAAAATTCTTGAGAAAGTGGTGATCCTTTACAGGTGCACTTAGAATCGAACCAGACCCAGAACCAGACCAGATATTTAAATGACATGGAATGAGTTATAGGTGTACCCCAAATTTCAAGCTTCGGTTGTGCTGGGCTATGCTTCCTAGAAAAAATAACCAACTCAGTTTTTTCCATAGAGAGTTCGATGCCTAACTCTAGAGCCCAAGTAGACAAATGTTCTAAAGTATCCTGTAAGGGTCCTCGCAAATCGACCCCATTGGGCCCCGTTACAGGCACTACGGCGTCATCTGCAAGTTGTCTCAACGTACAATTGTTACATTAATGTCTTAGGCATAAAAATTATACAAAAGGTGGCTTGAACTCGATCCCTGGGGGAGATCCATGTAGCTGAATCGAGAAGCTGTAGAGTTTCCATGAGAAAAGCTCATATGTTTCTCTGACAGCAAATTGTACAAAAAATTGTTCATTAATGGAGAAAAGCCACAAACGTGAAGTTTGTCTGAAAAAACTTCAACAAATACTGAATCAAAAGCCCACCTTAATATCCAAGAAAACAGAAGCCATTTGCTCTTTTTTTGGCAAAAGCTACCTGAATATCTATGGAAAACAACGCGAGACAGCCGTTCGTTCGGGTTCTAAAGCAGTGAGCCTATTTTCAATCGCTAGTTTCCTATTGGTTGTTGATTTGACCATCTTTTGACTGCGTCCTGTTTTTTTTTTTAATCTAAATTAAACTGATGTTTCATTTGGTTTAATATTTCACACGGGAGTTTGAAAATGCATGATCTTTCTTCCGTGCAAAGAAACCGGATGGCCACGTGCCATATGTGGAAAAACATATCGTCCATTCTCTACGACAGACACAATGGAATCAGCGGATAGTGTTGAAAAATTGGCCTAAGGTGGTAAAAATGGCAGTAGAAAGCACTGAGGGTAGACGCTTATGAGTAGTGTAAAAGCAAGAGAACTCACCTGACATACGAAAAACCAAGCAAACTGAAAAGAAATTGGAAAGGAAACTTTGTTATTTACTATGTTCGAGAATAATCATTAAAAAAAAATGGTTTTGTTTTCATTACAGAAAGAAAATGTATTTATGTTTTTCGGAACAGTCTATAATTCATCATTGAATCGCAAAAATATACAATGAAATTGCTGTGATGCTTCTACTACGCAAAGATTCTGTAGCAAAAATTGTCTAGAAATTCCAAAAAAAGATATGTTAAACATCCTTTTTTCATATTTTCTTCATTTTCGTGTTCTACCGTCAAGCCTAAAAAGCATTATTTTTATATCTTATGATTAGATAACCTTTTTCCAGATGCCATTTGTTCATGTTAAAAAGTCTTGTGCCAACTTTACGCTTTTCCTAAGAAATATTCATCGCAGACAACCATTGACAACTGCCCTTAAACGCTGATTATGAAGTTGATTATGAATTATTTGCGATGTTAATTAATCGTCCTGTACTTGCTTTGCTAATATCAACCCCCGATTTGATTTACCTTGTTCATCACAGATCTATCGATCTTTAGCGAAATTTTCTTCGGGCGACAGGTCGCTGCATTGCCTAAAAAGATACTAACCTTTGGATCCATGGTTCCTGTAAAAAGATCCTTACGTAATAGAAGCATCTCAATAATTTCATTGTAAATTTTGGCGGTTCGAAGAATTATCAAGTTTCGCATACTTTACAGATTTCGAGCCTTTTTCACATGTTGTAGGTACGTTAACTGGAGATAACGAAAATGCTGAAATAATCAAAATGACATTGAAACTGTAATTTTTATTTTTTAAATTTGATTAAATGTTATAAATAACATACTACACGATACAATAATCTTATTTTCGACCTAGTAAAATTGTAAATTGACAATTATAAATAATTTCAAATCGCATATGATGGATTAGTACAATAGTAAAAGAAATGCGTTAAAACAATTGTATCAAAACATCGATTGTATCAAAGCACAGTACAATAAGACTAAAGCCCGATTTGCATACAAAATGGTCATGTTTGGAGGCTTGTCTTTCATTTTTTCGTGAACTACTTTAGTTTGAATTTGGGCTATCGTCCAGGAAAAACCCTAATTTTCATCTGTATTAAATTCATAATTTTTCATTCACAACTTTGCAAGTTACAGACAACGCTTACGACAAAACCATAAGACCACCTTTTGATTTCCATAGTTTAGACCATGTTGATGAATTTGTATAAAACCTTTGAACTATGTACCATTACTTGCATTCGCTACTATTTCAAATTGGGTTGTGCACTCCTAGATCTTGAAAGGTACAGTAAGTTCTTGAACTTAAATCGGTTGGAGTTAACTTTTATTCGCTAAATTTTCCATAGAAATATTAGTTAGTTCGAAATATTAGCTGCCTTTCACGAGACCATGTGCTTGGAGAGCTGTGATCAATATTTGTCGATGCATGCTGGAAAACAAAGATCGTGCCAATTAGTTCAAATTGATCCTCACGGAAAACGAAAAGCAGCTTACTAACCATCATGATTGTAGAAATCCATTCTGGCGATCGTTACAATCCACGGAAGATGCCCATCGGAGCTTAGTCGGGTGTAGATTCCAGGAACTTTCGACCCACAGGATCGTCCGATAGTCTTCTGGCCGACCAAAAAGGGAACCCGTTTTCCGTTCTTCTCCAGGATGACCTGCATCGGAGAGCCAAGCTCGGTCTAAGGAAAAATGATTTAGTACCCCAATTAACTTAGCCGCTCATCAACTTACTGCGCATTTGCTTATTGAAGGATTTCGAGCGCACATACAACAGACCAATAGTGCACCGTACTTGAGCTTCTTAGTTGGGCTGTAATATTCGTGACACTTGTCCGAATCAACCAAATCGAGTTGTGTCTTCAGGTAGGTTCCATCCGAGCCCCTGCCAATCAAGTGTACTTCTCCCTCTGGAATTGGTGGTGGTCGCGAGTATATGCATGCCGGCTTAAATCTCTCCGCTAAAGTTTGAGGATCTTCCTTCAGAAAGATGATGGCCATGTTATGGTAATAATATTCCGCCTGATATCGGTAATGAACCGTCACATTGTGAACGTGAAAGTCCATTGGCGAGTTCATTGCCTGACCAAGACGAACGATGTCAGCAAGGGCGCCATCTCGTTCCAGGCAACGAGCTCCGGTCATAATCACATTTCGCCCGAGGTAGGAGCCAGCACAGTCAAAGTTTATTGCGCCGTCGGGTTGCGTCCACCCAATCAAAGCCACGTGGGAAGTTTCATGTGCTTCGAAACTTTGGGACTTTCCTGAATGAGCAATTAAAATACTCAGACAAGCCGTTTTCAAAGTGTAAAGGTGAACACTTACCAAACCGGATCATTAGGGAAATCCAAACAAACAAAATACTTCGACGAATGACCATTTTGGGATTACTGTTGATGGTACGAATGCAAACCGTAGACTATGCCAAATGAACAACATTCAACAACATTTAAGATCCACGCACCTATGCTACTTTTTCAAGAAGCAAGTATTAGTGTCAAAGAGTGGCACCGAAGAAATACTTGTATGTAGATCTACCTGTTTTATGTAGATGAAGATCGGTTACCTCTCTGACCTAATCCTCAGTAAACAAAGTGTATACTAAAGCGTGAATGACGAATCAGGGTGGTTTTGTTTTATAGAGAGAGAGAAGCAGTGCTCCTATCTCTAGCTGGTAGGTGACCCAAGATAATTGTAACTTAATTGAAGCGTCTCACGGAAATAGGTGAATTAAAACCCCTCGCCTCGCCCAGAGGGATCGTCACCAAACGCAATGATTGGTTAAAGATGAGTCAGATTTCAGCAAAACTGGTTCTCAGTGTGTGTTGTTCCTTTGCTATCACATCACACATGTGAGACTAGAATTGGTAGAAATGAATCCGTAGAACTACATACGGCAGACAGTTTAACTTGCGATGCGCCCGTGTAAAGTGCAGAACTGTGGAAGCTCCATTATCACGTTGGTAATTTGTGGCTTGGCGATCGATCCCGCGCTTGGTCGATTGCAGCCGGCAGAGAACGTGTTTCCCACCGATGTGAACAAAGCGTTGCTGCCCAATGTGCGGCAGACGTTGAATGGTACGCAATATTCTATCAACATGAGATTATTTCGACTTATGCAAGTCTCGGTGTCATGTTTTGTTTTTCTCAGATTGTCATCTCCGGTACCACAAATATGGCGACTACAACTTAATCTATCCGATCTTTGGAGTTCCCGTGCGGTTGGGTGAATTTGCTCATATGGCATCGATCGGGTGGACCGTTTCGAACGGAGATGTTGATTTTAGCTGTGGTGGATCGCTAATAACCACACGTCATGTACTGACCGTTGCTCACTGCGCTAGCCGGGATAATGTTCCGCCGGATGTCGTTAGATTAGGTGTGATCCTGATCAATACCACCATCAACGATCCAAGTAACGAATTTGCCCAACAATACAAAATTGCTTCCTTGAAGCGACACCCCGAGCATAGATTTTCGTCCAATTACTTCGATATTGCCATCATCACCTTGGAAAGGGAGGTCACCATCAACAACGCAGTAACGCCTGCCTGTCTGTGGAATCAGAATGAAGTGGACTTCCCCCGCCTTGAAGCTGTTGGATTTGGACAAACATCGTATGCCGGCGATAAAACGCCAATTCTCCTCAAAGTGCAACTGTCTCCTGTGTCGAACGAAGTGTGTAAAACTTTTCACAATTCTAGTATTCGGAAATTGCGTTTGGGTATAATCGAAACTCAAATGTGTGCTCATGACAGAAAAATGGATACCTGTCTGGGTGATTCCGGTGGTCCACTTCAGATTAAACTCATGTCCAATCATCGATCGACGCCATACTTAGTTGGGATCACGTCGTTTGGCATGTCTTGTGGAACGAATGTCCCATCAGTTTACACCAGAGTGTCGTCCTTCGTATCGTGGATCGAAACGGAAACTGGGGAGTCCTTCGCAACGGATGTCTGCGCTGAAAGGTACATTCGGTTGCGAGAAGCCGATGAATCTATGGTGACCAACCGGGTGGGAGATCATGTGTTCATTGAACCCGAAAAGAGCTACATGGACATAGAAATAATGTCTAAGCATCGAGTCTATCTGGGATATCCCCGAGCTAACAAAATGAACTGGAACTGTGGTGGAGTGCTAATCAATGAAGATTATGTTCTTACGGTGGCGCATTGCGACAAGCTCATGTTCAATCAAACGCCGACGCACGTGAAGGTTGGAGATTTGGATATTCATAACGATAACCCGGGGGCGCAGATCATACGGATAGAACGGTTCATCAAACATCCGAACTATATGGAGGGGTTCTTGGAAAACGATATTGCACTGGTGAAGCTGGCGACGGACGTCAAGTGAGTACTATTTAAAATATGAATTCAAAGTGAAGTGGGTGATCGGCCTGATCAACGCTGCTGTCAATAGATTGATTTGTTGTACTACGTGTTATCGCGCTAATAGATCACAAACCTGTTGGTCATCTGGTGAGGCTGAGACAACGTATTAGACACTTTGATTTGAGTGAGTAATATTCACGAAAATAAACAGAAAACTATCGTCGTCTTTTGTCAGTAAATGATGGTTCGATGATTGAGCGTAGAGTTAAGACGATAGCTGGAATACGTGGTTTCACGCTTTTCATGATCACATTTGATGATTTGATGATGATAGCATTTTATCTTCATTTCACCCGTCCACACTACAACCTATATTACTTGATATAGCCTGTCTTGACTCTATTATACAAGCAATTTTCTTTTTGATTTGGTGCTCAATAAAATGAATTGAAAAAAGTAGGAACTTTTTTTTTAAGATGTGCTAGGTTGTCCAAACTTATGGAGTACAGAACTTTACAGTAGCTTTATCCGCTATACAAAGTTACAGTATGTATATTCAATACATATTCAATGAATGCCCTGAAAGACCAACAGATATTATGAGATAATCTTGGGATATTGTATGCCAAACAAACTGTGCTGGAGTTCAAAACTTAATATCTACTGTTGTAACTGTAGCTATATCTACTATACAATGACAAATGGCTACTGTTACTACTGTATATCGTAAGTTCTGAACTCAAGGTCAGTTTTTATGAACTTGAGCATCCCAAAATAATCTGATAATGACTGGTGACCTTACAGAAGATTCACTGAAAGTGTTTGATTGCATATCGTCACCTTTCATAGGCTTTAAAGCTACTGTTACTACTGTAGATCCTAACTTCTGAACTCAAGGGCAGCTTTGACGACTTAGAACATCCCAAGATATTTAATTATATCTGTTGACCTTCCAGAACACTCACCTAATTCGGTCAAATACATATTGTTACTCTGTTTAGTCCAGAAAGCTAGTTACAGCTGTAGATTTTAAGTTTTGAACTCCAGAATAGTTTAGATAACCTAGAACTTCCGAAGATTATCTCATAATGTCTGTTGTTCTTCCAAGATATTCACTGCATATGGTTGAATACGTAGCGTAACTTTGTATAGCCCCAAGAGCTACTGTTACAACTGTAGATCGGAAGTTCTGAACTCAAGTACATTTTGGATAACCTAGAACATCCCAGAAAAATACAAAAATGTTCAACGTTTATCAACGAGAATTTGATAAAACGTATGCATATGTACCATATTTAAAACAACGCTTCACGCTATGAATAAGGCATTTATTTCTGAACTCCTTCATATTTAGGTCGTCAACTAGGCCATAAACTCGTAAGTTTTTCACTTTTTCACAATAGAAGAATTGATGTAGAACAAATCTGCCGAAGACAGTGTACACTTTTTTTTCAGCCTGTGATTTTATACAACCATTTATCTTTTGGGGTCACATATGATTCCTTAGGCGTGAAGGGGTTAAATCACTGTGCGTGTTCTCCAAAAAAGAAAATAAAAAAAAAAAAAAATAAAAAATAAAAAAATTCTTTATTTAATTTCATAAAAAAAAAAAAAAAAAAAAAAATTTATGTAAATTTTTAACGAAAGGGGGAAAAATTTGTTCTCTTTGCTCTTTCTTCTTTCTCAGGGATGAAGGTGGGGAGGGGAGAGGTGCGCCGTGTGGGTGTTTTTTTTTTTTTTTGTATAGTATCAGAGTTGAAAAAAAATCAAATTCACTTTACTGACGCAACACGAACTGAATCAATAATAAATTCATTGTCCATCTTTCCACAACTTCAACCTACTGAACAACTATTTCGGTAATGATTTTTGCTCTATCTTCTTCTGCACTTCCATTTCACGCAATCGTTCCACACTCATTCGTTTTGCGATTCAATGACAATGAACAAGAACAAAATTCAAATTCATCTTGCCATATCACAGGGAATGAAAAGTTCATTCATTTCACTGAATATTTAGGCAATGAATTTTCAGAACGTATCCAAAGCCTCTCTCTAATGGTTCTTGGCTTCTTTGCCGTGGATCGTCGGATTCAACAGGCCATTTGCGTTTGCCAGCTCGTCGCGTCGAAGTCGGAAATGATGGGTGAGATTCCCTACGTTCAACCTGACTTAAACGTAGTTGCAGTTGCCAGCTGCCTTCGGGATCGATATTGCAGAAATATTTTGCTCCATCCCTCAAGAAAAATTACGTGGACGTTATATCGATGGCGTTTCTTGCTGTTTTGTCCATAAGTCGAGTAATATAGGATTAATAATCAATCTAACACGGATTCTAAGAAACTGTGCAGCACTTTCGAAACTGGTGAAATCAATAGCAAAGAACATTTGCACATAGCGCTGGGGGAGTCACCGAGATAAGCCTATCCACTTCCACTTTACATTTCGCCAAAAATGTTGAGTGACGTAGACCCGCTTTTCCCTGCGCACACGGCCACGCTGAAACTGGTGAAAAAAATCAGTGTGCCTAAATGACTGTGAGTTTTTTTAAATTCGTATTCACTGATTGCAAGATGAACTGACTATTCTGTTTAGAGAATGGGTATAAGAGAGAGAGCTAAAACTGACAATCTTGGATGAACAGCAAGAACTCACGCATACTGAATGAAAATAATAACAACAAAACAAATCAATAATAAGAATTTCGACGATACGTCAACTCGCAGTGACGTACATCAGAATAAAAGGAAATGAATACCATTTACATTTTTGCACTGAGATGTATTTCGAAGTGATATTCAAAATATAAATTCGACAATTTTCAACTCTGAATAGAATACTTTCATTCTATTCGTAGAAAAAATAATTGAGCAAAAGTGGGGGGTTGGTGTGTATTTAATTTATTGGGGTGTGGGGGGGGGGGGGGTTTTTTTGTGGCTTTTTTTTTCCCGGTGGATTAATAAGGGTTTCATTTAGGTTGGTTTGGGGAGGGGGATTAATTGACACCTCATTTCTTCAAATCATACCTTAAACATGATTTAACATTTCAAATAATGATCTAACGTGATGTTAAGTAATCAAAGGCAACATACCCGCATAATCAAAAACCATTCCTGGACCATTTCCCTTATTGTTGACGACCGTTTCCGTTATTGTTACGACATTTACACTTATAGTTGACAACTATAAACTAACAATCTCCTATATAGTTTTAACAATATGTCAGATGGTAAAAGGCCAAATAACAACATGCTGAATAGGCGGTTAAGTTAGGTTACCATAAAAAAACGGCAATTTTCACTAACAAAATTCTCGCTTTTCTCTATGCCAAAAAGTTGGTATATAATCCAGACCGAGTGCAGACATTAAAAAATCTTTCAATGACAATATGGCATACATTAACTATATGTGTTAAGGTAGAGGTTGTATGTTGAAAATGAGATGCAACTATTCGATAACAATAACATAAAATGTGATAATATATCTTACATTCGAAATATAGTTTTAACTATATAGCAAATTGTTTTTCGTTATGCGGGTATAAACAGTAAGCGTCATATTAAGCCGGATCTCTGCTATGATCATTCCAGCTGATTGCATTCACTGAGTCAAATGATTCTCGTTCAGTGTATTCAAATCGCTTACGTTCAGTGGCAACGCATTCATCCAGGTATAACGTAAAGATGTAAATTTGTTTCGCATGATTCTGTTTTCCTCGTTTATTCTTTCTATAGTTTTCGTTTTCGAGGATTCATGTGGAATCGTTTGATAGGAAACATCACACTCCTTCACTATTCTGTTAGCAACCGAGGGTTGCTACCTATTTTATATCGGTGGTGCTCGTGCGAGTGAATGAATTTTCCCATGCTTGATGTCATCAGAAGACGCGTCCAGAAACACATCTTCAAGGCTCCAACCCTTCCTAGCAGACGTAAGAGCTACAAAAGTTGGAGTCAATTCTCGAAGTTCTCCAAATAGTTGGACAGACTTCCTGAAGATCGTGCCAATGTTAAACAACAAACACGACAATCCATCACCTTGTCGTAATCCTCTCCGAGATTCATAGGGACTCGAGAGTGTCCCTGATACTCGGACGACACACATCACTCGATCCATCGTTGCTTTGACCAACTGCGTCAGTTTTTCTGGAAATCCATATTCGTGCATGATCTGCCCTAGCTGGTATCGATTGATTGTGTCGTAAGCTGATTTGAAATCGATAAAAAAATGATGTGTGGGCACGTTATATTCGCGACATTTCCACAGCACTTTCAGAATCGCGAAAATCTGGTCCGTAGTAGCGCGGGCATCCATGAAACCCACGAACTCCTTTGCAATTGGTGACAGGCCGCGGCATAAAATTTGGGAAAGCAACATGTAGGCGGCGCTCAGTAGCGTGATTGCACAATAATTACAGCAATCCAGCTTGTCGCTCTTTTTATAGAAGGGACACCACTATTCCTTCCATTCAATCTTCCGGTAGGCATTCCTCCTCCCAAATCTAGGTAATTACCCAGTGCAGCGCCCTGGCCCTGACGAGAATGGGTCCGCTGCTAAAGTAGTCCTCCACTCTAGGCTCAGTATTGTAGTTGTTACAATATTTCTCGAGTACTTTTTCAAACAGACGTATCTGATTTTGTAAACAAAGAGGTGAAGTAAAATTCAAACGTTTAATTCTTGAAACCATTAGCACTTTCATGCAAACTAGGGCCACCAACACAAGGAATAAAATTTCCCTACATGATGGTATTTTCCGCGAGTTTTGATAAATTTACGTTTGAATCTTACTTCCCCTCTTTGTATACTAAATCTGCTACGTCTGTTTGAAAAAAGTACTCGAGATTTGATCATTTGAGGAATTACAGATTTGCTCGGGCGAAATCGAACAAAACTCCCTCCAATCAACACTAGTCATATATTTGTAAATGTTGTGGAACTTTTCAACACCTTAAAGCTTGCTTCAGATAGAATTGGAACAAAAACAATTGCCTGTATTTCAGTTATTTATTATTGAATTCAAGATCTTTTTTTATACAAATGTAGCGTTTTCTTCATACTTTTAAGAAAAAATACGGATAAAATTATTCGTCACGGTTTCGAAGGAATTCTCGAATTTTTCCTGTAACACGGCTCATTAGGCGGCGCACACCTTCTTCGTCCATCGTTTTAGCTATCTTATTCCACCAGGTCTTCATCTGATTGATGTCTTTGACAACCTTTCCCTTTGCCTTGAGTCTCCTCTTCATGATTGCCCAGTATTTCTCAATAGGGCGGAACTGGGGGCAGTTGGGTGGGCTAAGGTTTTTCTGAACAACCTGGACCCCTTTCTCTGCATACCATGCTTGAACGACTTTGCTGTAATGACAGCTTGCCAAATCTGGCCAAAACATTACGGGATGGTCGTGGGATCGAATGAACGGCAAAATTCGTTTTTGGAGACACTCTTTTTGGAATAGTTCCGACGTCATTGTCTTATTTGTAACGAAAACTTCCGTTTTTTGCCACAGCTGCAAATGCCCTGCCAAATCATGAATTTTCGTGCAAATTTGTCGGCAAAAACAAATTTAAATTTGGCTGGAACATCCCCCCGAGCCGTTGCCAAGTAAAATTTTTGACCTGGGATTTGCCCGAAGTCAGCCTTGACATAGGTTTCATCGTCCATCAGAAGACACCCGTCGAACTTGGTCAGCACCTGGTCGTATAGCTTCCGAGCACGGATTTTGGCCACACTATTCTGTTTTATGGTCCGATTTGGCTGTTTGCTAGTTCGATACGACTTGATTCCTTCCCGGAGTCGAGTTCTCCTCACGGTACTATGGGCAGCACCGAATTTTCTGGCCAAATCACGGTCCGACAGATTGGGATTCCTCTTAATCGTCTTCAAAATCTTACCACGCAGTTTCTGGTCGACAGTTCCACTCCGACGATTGGCTTGAGGCTTCCGAATCGTCGTCAATGTTTCCTTATACCGTTTGATAACGCGCCATACGGTATTTCTGGGCAATTTCAGCTGTTTAGCTAGCCTAGATGCAGACCACAATGGATTTTCCAAATAACTGTGCACAGTTTTTTCCCTTCTTTCGGCTTCCATGTTGATTGTTTACAAAGTACAGTCGATTTGCGGAATGTCAAAAATACAAAATTCCCGACACGTGGGCGCCAAGAACTTCCAAATCCGTCCACCAGGAGCGCCACAATATGAGCAAAAGTTTGTTCCAATTCTTAATGAAGCAAGCCTTATGAAACAACAACAAAAAATGCAGTTCTGTGGTGTACGGTATGATCACCACAGTAAACGGAAGTGCAGTTTCGATGTTCGCTTTGTCCTCCGCTTTACCAGTTTAAAGCGGTAGAGATTGTGTCGGTTTTACAAACTCTATTTGACTAACCTCTGGAGCGATTGGACAACGTTTGCGATTTAAAGACAATATACGATTTTGATTTTGCTTTGACATGTGCTTTAGGCTTCTAAAGCTAACAGCCAACTGGGATTCAACTCTGACGAGTTTCGGGAAGCTTATTCTGGCCAGGTATTGTGGTGACGATTGAATCTGTTCAGACAAAACTCGTTCGTTATGCTCTTCGCGCACCTTTCATGGGATAAGTATTAAAAAGCCCGTTCTTTTTACGTTCCCTACACTGCCGTGAAACGCATATCAGTCCCATATGAATAGGAAATCAAGCAAAGATGGGACTGACATGCGTTTCACGGCAGTACATTTGAGACCAATACGATCCATGTCGACACGTTTCAAAGAAATAACACAGATTTATTCACTATTCTCTTCGGCTTGGTACGACACAACGATTCGACCTAATTTCGAAATTCAATGACATCTCAATTGGCACTACACATTTTCTCTTGTTTGCTGGCGTTTTTTAGGTCGCTTTGTATAATCCACATACTTTGTACTATCCGTGTCGTATTTGTTCATAAGTAAGTAAGTTCAATAAGTTTAGAAGAGCTAATGCTGTAATTTTGGACATTTCTATGCCCATAGTTGCCAAAATATTAGTTAGATTTTGATATTCAGTTCAAAATTCATTGGAATTTTGCTAACCGTTTTTCTCTCATTTCGTTCCCACAGAATTGGCCCGGAAGCACTACCAGCCTGTTTGGTAAATAACGACCTCACTATGCCCATGTACGAAATGGCTGGCTTGGGACCATACAACTTGAACAATTTTCTGCGCGATAACGAAGCCATTTCCAATAGTAAGTATTCCGACAACGAAGAATCCTTATACTTCTGATAATATTTTCTTCTAACATAAAGATCCACACTTTGCAAACAGACAAAACTCTTGTGCTGACTCGGATGCGGGTCGATCCAACGCCATGCAAACGAATGAACAGCCCATACGTATTATGTGCGCAAAACAATAAATTTCTGGTCCCGCAAACGTGTAGAGTGAGATTGGCCAGCATCGATCCATGCACTATTTGGTATACATTCAATTTTTATTCCAACACAGGTAGAACACGGTGGTCCGCTGGAGCGCGAAACTTGGCACTACGATCGGTACTACACGTACGTTTTTGGTCTAACGGCAGCCGGACAGGATTGCGGTTTCGGAAAAGAGGCTTACTTTGTGCGAACATCGGCCCACATAAAGTGGATCGAATCAATTGTCCTGGGGAAGCAACAACAAGCTCAAAGCCGGCGTGATCGGCGTCAGATTGTCTTCCCGGATGACGATAACTTGAACACGTTTAGCTTGGTGGGAGTACCCTGCAGGACTGCTCAAAATTCCGCAGGTGTTTGTCAGCATTACAGAAACTGTCCGAATATAAATATGTCAGAACTTCTTCTAGTGAAATTTTGCCGGCACGGGATGGATCCAATCGTTTGCTGTGAGAAGCCGGTCGAAGAGGACAAGTTCAACATGAAGAAGTGCGTTAGCTACTGGAAGCAGCACAAGCGTCAGGAGGACGACGAATACGAAAGCATTCCTTCGGAAGGGCGGCCCGTTCAGGAGGGAGAATATCCACACGTAGCTCTTGTCGGAATTCAACAGAGTGGGCGTTACTATTGGAGTTGTATAGGAGTCCTCATTAGCGACAGATTCGTTCTGTCGAGTGTCGACTGCGTCAAAAATCGTCAGCAGAATATTGTACGACTGGGGGCTGTCGAACTGGTAAGAGGTACTAAGGATGTGACCATTGAGCAAATTATCTTTAATCCGGGATACAACAGTGCGACTTCAACGGGAAATTTAGCCTTGCTTAAATTAGCATCTAAGATCATTTTCAGCGGCAAAATTCTTCCGGCATGTTTATGGCCAAACCACTCCTCCGTTCCTTTGAAGCTCTATACCTTGGGACTTGATGCTGGTATGTTGAATTATTGTGATTGATTAACTAATTAATATAACTGATTGAACAATTTTTCCTCGCAGATCACGTCATGGTCCGCCCACGTGTTGCTCGCTACAACCAAGACTGCCGTAAATATTACAAGTTGACAAATCTCGTCGACGAGGAACAGTTTTGCGCTGAAAATTACTACTTTACCAACAATTCGTGTCAAGATAAAAACGGAGATCCTTTGGAAGGTTTGATTACAATCGGAGATATCAAAATTTCTATCGTTGTTGGACTTTCCTCGTACAACGTGGGCTGCCCCGGAAAAAGCGACTCCATTTCAATCTACGCAAGGCTTTCGGCATACAACAGTTGGATCCGTTCGGTTGTAGAATCATAATATTTTTTCTTGCATCTCAGTTTTGAGAAAGAAATGCTTACCTTTTCGAGAGGAAGGACTAGTAGGACTGCAAACTGGAATTATATTAATATCACACCCTAGAATAGACTACGGCCACTCATCGTCTCCGTCAATAGCTATGAAATCGTTGACAGTTAGCCACGTTAGACCATTGCCTTCTGGTTTATGACCTGATGGGAGCAGGATGTGCCGCCACCAAGATCGTTTACGAACTAATCCCAAGAATATTCTCCAGTTTCGCCTAGAACCAAAATCGTACGGATTTTGGTAAGTTTTCCCAAGCGCAGTGAGTCGTTTCGTTTCTGATTTGTTAATGTGAGCTTCAATACTGGTTTCTCCCCGTGTGATCAGAGAACTATGCCATGAGGTAAGAGCTCCTAGGGCGAATAGCGTAGCCACATTGATCAGAGCCATAAAAATAATTGCTCGATGTTTCGCTGCATTGCTACTGTACTCCTGCGGTACGGGGAGATCGTGTTGTGCTGGAGCTAATCCATCGTCCACGTAATCGTTCATCTCAGTCTTGAATAGCAAAATAAGATTTTTTCAGACATTAGTTCACAGCGAATATAGGATTATACAAACCACAGGAATTATATGCCCGGACAAATTGAAACGAACCGGATGACCATGCAGTGGCTCTACCTCATTCCAGCCCTCTCCGTCTCCCACGATTAATACGTTGTATCCGAGTTCGAAACCGAAGACTATAATGAACAATACTCCCACCGTTGTGTAGAGCATGTAGAGGAAAAAGTACCGATGATTTCCATAACCCACACAATTATTAAGCCAAGCTGAAACAGATATGATGTTTTCTAAAGTAACAACAACAACGCTAACATCTACATTCTACTCACGACAATGATGATCCATCTTCAGTACACACCGGTTGCACACTGAACAGTGGTGTGTTCGTGGAGGCTTTGGAGCGATACATTTCTTACAGATACTCACAGCCTCAACTATCAGTTCCTTCTACATTTCAAATCAAAATATTGATACCTCAACGTACCGATAATAGAAAATCATACACTTACCTCCGGCGGATAACCAGGAGACGTTACTGTGGCTTTGTAAAAATTATAAGTCACATTTACCAGTAACCAATGGCCCACGATCAGCAGGAAGTATGTCGTATTTGGACTCTTGTTCCACCAATAAGGTAATCCGATCCAGTAGCAAATAATGACCACTGCGGCCGTCAGGCAAACAACGGCGAATACAAAAAACTGCAAACCGAATTAAAAATTACATTATTGATACAAAAACTAAACGCAACACGAGCTTTGAATTCTAACCGGCCCAAGTAGATGGGTGAAGTTGTCTACGAACCAAAAGATCGGTTCCAGGCAGACGTCCGATGCGTAGGATTGACTCATATGGTGATTGTATGTTAGTGAGCGAATGCATTGCAGGTAATAGTGATATCGGAAACGGATACAGTTTCTGTAAGGATAAATATTAATAAATGATGGATTCGGACACAAATATTAAACTCTATTAATTGTTCAGTTGTTCTATAATAATGTTAATAAAATTAAAAATTAAACTAATATTATTATTTTGAGTTGTGTCCTTATTGCATGAAACCGATGACTTACACTAGTTTTTTTGGGAACTCTCTCAGACGCCACTGAATGCGGCTCATTTTTGCTGTTTCGATGACCTAATATTTCCACTCACAATAACTAGACCGTAAATTTCAACCCTTAAATTTATTGTTATGAAAAGAAAAGGTTGCATTCTTCCATTGTTTCACTTATAGATTTCATTTTAATTATTTTGACTAACTATAAAATGCATTTTTCTACAAAACACATCTTTATTTACATTTGCGCATCGCACGACGCAAGCATCAGACCGCTGTCATGCTGAGGACCATTCAATATTTGCGTCCCGTTACAAGGCGTTATTTTTTCTTTGATGAGTGTACACTCAGAACAAAATCTACACTAATTATGATAATGATTATTGAATTTAGTTGGATACTCTTGTACAGGCGTCACAATATCAGCATCGATCGACAACATCGGAGCGACGAGAAAACAATTGACTTTAAATTTTCTACCAACGTCACATACAGAGCTCAACACTGCATATGTTTGATGAGTTTACCATCACTTCGTTCGTGTCTCTATAGAGCCTCATCGATGTGGACGAATAAAAGTGTGGTTGCCATGATCATTTTCATTTTCATTTGGCTAATTGAAAGGGGATACTGAGACGGCTTCAAATCGAGCAACGAAAGCCTTTACATTGAAAGGGGAGGAAAAAAGCGTGTTGTTGGTTTTAACTGGTTTTCATTTGCATATTAGTTTCAAGCTGAACGGCCACTGTAGCGTTATCGAAATGATCCAAATGAGTGAGCATGACAGAAAGAAATAATCAAGTTCATTTTAAAGTTTCTTAAATGGCCCTACTCTTGTATGCAATCAAGTATGTTAATTATTTTGAACACTTAATGTGTTTATAAACCACTCATAAAATGTTATTTTTTATATTTTTCTATATTTCTACTTATTAAAAAAAACGATTTTTGAAGCGTAAAAAACTTATAAGGGCTACTACATAACAATAACGAAAATTGTCACATCTTATACAACTCATCTTTTACATCTAAAATATAGTTTAAGTAGTCTAGTTGGTTTGTACTTGTGGCAGAATATTACCAGGGACTGGATAGTCATGAAGAAAATGTACCCAAGCAACACCAAACCATCATAATTAGTTGCAGCAACTTGATTGTGATCTAATTGAGTCACATTGAAGTAACTTTTACTGTTTTGCAACAAGTGTGCAACTAGGGGTATATAGTTTTTGGCTTAGGAAGTACCAGTACATCGGTCCCAAGCTTAATAATTCGCCCCTAATAACGTCACTCACATGAACACACCCTCAAATGTTCTGTCAAAATTAAACAGCGAATCAAAACAAAACAAAGACTCTAGTATCAAAAAGTGCAAAAATGTATTGAAAGCCCGAATAGAAAATTACCATTAGCTGTATGATCATTATTATACATTTTCCATTCATGTTGTTATCACCATTATACGTATCATCCGTGTATAATGCTGGTGGAATGTAAGAAACCATTCAAACTTTAAACAACCATAAATAGCGTATTCTATATATGATAATGATTTCATAAACAAGAAATTAACAGTGCCATATAGTAAATACCTTGCTCATTCATTGTATGATATAACGAAGGAAAGATATGAATTGTGGTCACAATAAACAAAAAAAACAGGAAACTGTTTTAGCAAAACGTAAATTTTAGTTTTATCACAAAATGTATGACTCATGACATCAAGTCAACATCAACATCATCAATCAAAGGTGTGTTTTTAATCACTTGGATTGGGAGAAAAAAAACGGGAAAAGTATTAGTTATTATTGTATCATGATTGTAGCAGTTATCATCATGATTGAAATTCTTATATAATATTACTATACTGTAACGATATCTTTTATCTTTTTATATCGTATTTATTATTAAATTATGTTAACGTGTATCGTAAAACGGTTGAAAAAAATATTTAACCAGAATTGAACGATACCACCTATAGTAAAACTGCAGAAAAAAATATTATTCACAAATTATTGACTGTATGATACACCGGAAATTTTGTTCGAGAAAAAGTAATTTTTTGTATGGTAACGATACTTAACAACCTATTAGTGTTATGGTAAGATCTTGATTTACCATAACATATATCGTCGATATGATACACTTTATCTTCAGTTTATAATTGTTGGAAGATAACTTGAATAATTATGAAACGATAAATGGTATAATACCTTTAAAATACTTGTTTATTCGGGAGGTGCAGACTGCAAAGTGTACTTCGAACCAAGGGGTTCTACAACAGTTTACCAATATCAAATCGCTAGTTTCATATTGATTGTTGATATTACGTCAATACGAGGGATTCGCAGACAAATATTAATTGCGTTAAGTACAGCGTTCAGTACTTGAATTATTCTATAGTCAATTTAAATTCCATTGATTAAAGTCGCACATTTCGACAAAACTTTTTCATTAGGGCCTAACTGACAAACGTAAACTATGGTTTTTCGTGACACAAAAGCTACTCATGTAAGCCTCCAATTCTATCGGATAGATGAACTCTTCCTCTTCGAAACGAGGGCAGTGGATATATAAGGAGTTTTCAATGGCGAGAAATTTGCGGAAAAAGCCATTGTTAACGTTTGTCAATTAGGCCCTAATGAATAATCTTTGTCGATTTTTCGCTAGAGTATACTTATAACATTTTCAGTAACATTAGTAACATTCAAACAGACGTATCTGAGTTTGTAAACAAAGAGGGGAAGTAAGATTCAAACACTAAATTCTTGAAACCCTTAGCACTTTCATGTAACCTAGCGAATCAAAACAAAGCCTAAGATACTAGTACCGAAAGGTACTGATAAGCGCAAGAGTGTATAGCAAGGTGCATGCTGCAAGGTATACTTCGGACCTTGGGGTTCTACAACAGTGAACCAATTTCAAATCGCTAGTTAGATATTGATTGGTGGTAGGGCCACGAACACAATGAATAACATTTCCCTAACATGATGGTGATGCTACTTTCCGTGAGGGGGCTGAGAGTTTTGATTTACGTTTGAATATTACTTCCCCTCTTTGTTTACAAAATCAGATACGTCTGTTTGAAAAAGTACTCGAGAAATACATAAGACATACAATATATAAGACATCCACTACGCGGCGTTCATGTATCAAAGCTTCCCCAAACTGCAGCGTTTTTTTGCCGCTGCCGCAGCGAAATCGCGGTGAAAAAATCACCGCAATGAGATTACATGGCGGCTTATGAGAGCGCTCAAACCGACGCTATGCGTTTTTTAATCGCGTCGGTTTGTGCGCTCTCATAACCGCCATGTAATCTCATTGCGGCGATTTTTTCGCCGCGATTTCGCTGCGGCAGCGGCAAAAAAAAACGCTGCAGTTTGGGGAAGCCTTCACTTCGTATCGAGAACCGGAATTCCGCGAGCGACAAGTTCGGCTCTTGCACCCATTTCGTTGGACTTCATTGGGTGCGGTTGCGTCAAACGCTGAACCAGTTGAAAAGAAAAACAAAAAAATCAAATTAAAACAAGAAGACAACATCTGACAACTCAGCAGTTGGCAATGGCAGTTGGTCAATTTTCAAGTCGTGAAAGTGAAAGGAATCCTCTCTGGGAAGCCGGGGAATCCTATTTTCACACAAAAGTGTAGTTACTCTTCCAATAAGTAACCCTGGGTTGTGAAGAGGCTGGATAAAATTTATGAAGAAAGAACTCCGTGCTAGGTTAATAATTCTTAAATTCGAACAACTTTCCTCTTGGCACAGAGGTAATATCGAAACATAACCCTCCATAACACTTCTGCTTTCCAGGCTTTCCACACCTGCTTTGGTGGCACAGACCTGTTCACGGTAACGGGATTTGAAGATAATGAATAAAACCACTACGAACTGTCATGTATATAAACAAAATTATTGGAAATTTGAAAGCGTTTCGTGAAAACTGTTAAATTTATTATAAAAACTGTGATTCTTCAGAAACTGTACTGCTTAAAATGGGGTTTTTAACAATCTTGAAGAAAATGAAACAAAAAGAAAAGGAAATGCGTATATTACTGCTGTAAGTAGAATCTTTCTTATTCCATATGCTTCGATGACTAATCTACGTTCATCTCGGTGTAAGAACAGTGGGTTGGACAACGCCGGTAAAACGACGATCCTCAAAAGGTTCAACGGTGAACCAATCGATCAAATTTCTCCAACGCTTGGTTTCAACATCAAAACTTTAGAGTATAATAACTATACATTGAACATGTGGGATGTCGGTGGACAGAAGTCGCTCCGATCGTACTGGAGGAATTATTTCGAGTGTACTGATGGGCTGGTGTGGGTAGTGGATAGTACCGATCGAATGCGCATGGAATCGTGCCGAGAGGAGCTGGCTTTGTTGTTACAAGAGGAACGATTGGCCGGAGCTACACTGCTGGTGTTGGCCAACAAACAGGATCTACCAGGGGCGCTCACGGCGAATGAAATCAAGGAAGTTCTACAGTTGGAGAAGATTGAAACTCATCATTGGGCGATCCACGGAGTCAGTGCAGTAACGGGAGGGAAACTGGTGGAAGCCATAGATTGGCTTGTGGATGATATTTCAAAACGAATTTTCACGTTAGACTAATCGGTAAGCCTTTTATTTCTTAAATATAATCTTATTTATTTACATGAGTTTTTGGCAATGAGAAATCCCTGTGTGTTCGACTGAGCGTAAATTCGCCTTCATCACGATGGCTCCAAATTCTCTTGAATCCAATCCATATACTCTCCCACCTTGGTGTAGACGCTAGGAACATTTTGAACTCCACATGTATTCAAACCTATGGACACGATTCCAAATTGAATGAACCGGGGATATTTACCGACCTTGGCAACCATTCCTAGTGGTCCCCCAGAGTCTCCTCGGCAGCTGTCGATTAAATTTTTACCACCAGCACACATCTGTTTCTCACTGAGTAAAACCCACAGTCTTTGCTGTTGCAAAATTTGCATGCATTGCATGTTGTCTATTTGTGGGATGGTGGCTTTCAGTAGAACATCTGACAGCGTATTAGTCTCTGTTTTACCCCAACCGGTTAGGATGTACTTTGGGAAGGTCATTTTCTGAAAGACGGGTGTCGTCGGAAGGCAGATGGGCCTAATGTGATCTAAAAGAAGAAGGAGAAAAATTGTTTTTAGTAACATTTGAATGGAGTATGGAAATTTTTGTACCATACCTTGGAAACTGACTTGACTCTTCAGGCGAATCAATCCAATGTCATTTGAAAATTTGGGCTTATTGTATTGAGGATGAATGATGAGTTTTTCTATTTTAATATCTTCCACTGGTCCAGCGCAGTCTCCCTCCAGACCTTCACAATCAATCTCGGTATTTTTGTTGTGTTCTCCCAATCGGATATGGTCTCTGATTGTGGTTAAAAAAAACGTTGATTTGAGCATATAATAATGTTGTTAACAAATTCTAATCTTACAATATTAGATTATGTACTCGTAGGCAGTGTGCCGCCGATAGGACATATCGGTCGTTGATTAAAGAACCACCGCAGCCATCGACAATGTTGCCCTCAAAGTCCCGATACTTCAGCAAAGCCATCCAAGGAAACTCGAATACACCTGTCTCGTCCCCTCCGGCAACTCGGTCAGCCGTTGTAGATCCACATTCTGTCGGCAGAAGAGATTTATCTGGAGCAGGCTTCTCTATTTCATCCAACTCACAGCACACGGCGTATTTCACGTTCGGAAGATGACACACCGACTGCCGAATGTAAGTCAGTTGCGCAGGCGAAATCGCCGTTCGATCTTTGAACATTTTTAAAATATTTCGGCACAATTGCACTGATATACATTGCCCCGGTTTGCTGCTGGGCGTTGTGCAAGATGAGCTTTCTATAAGGAAAAGGTAAATTGGGATTAGTCAAGCTTGTGTTTGCTCGGTAAATATACATTTTTAATGGAAGTTGACCAAAAGCGGCTACCTGTTTAACTTAACGCAATCATGCAAATCACTCATCACGATACACGCAGCGACTAGTTAGCATATGGAATTGACTCATCTTTATTGAGCGTTTTGCGATCAACTAATTCTAGGTTGACACATTCAGAAGGTAATAGACTTTGTTGCATTCAATGCAGAAGGACATTTCGGGGAACCACAATCAACGAACGCCTGTTTGTAAACGTAAATATCAGATCAGAGCACACGATACCCACGCTTGGTACCAACAAGCTGATAAATATACTTTTATGGATGTCACGCACTGATGGGTAAACCCCCGTCGCATTGCACTGCAGGTTTCGCAAATGTTGAGTAAGCTTTCGAAATGGATCAGATACATTCTCGCTCTTCAGGTCTACTGTGAGGTCTACGTAGCATTTGAACAGGGGCTATCTTCGTTGATTGAAACACATTTTCTATGGAATTTAGTGTGAGAAGGTATTCTCTTGACCTGAGCTGCAAATTTAATTGTTCAGCCGTAATAAACCAAAGAAACAGAGAATCTATCATCGAAGATAGGACGCTTCCAAATGTTATGCGAGAGATGTGCTACATGGTTCAACAAGAATTGATTCATGACTAACATGCTCAGTTTCGATTGGAGAGTTTCGATGATTTCCTGGAGCAATAAACGCATTTATCGTTTTCGAAGCAGATTCAACTTATTCGTGGTGCAAGTTATCCATAGTTTTGAATGGATTAACTAATATCAGAATGATATGAGCGGCTTTATAATAAGTATGAGTTTCCGAGGTAACAGATATATGGTTTTTTAAAGGTTCTATCTCTACTAACGATTGCATCATGTTCGAGCGTCTGTTCATCATGATAGATAATAGTCGATTATCGTTCTTTTACCAATGTGGAATCATACGTAGTTCTGTAAACGATGGTCCTCAGGCGGGACAGGTTGTAAAAGGTCCAAGTGTTTACAAAAAAAAAAACAGAATGAATTGCGATTTGGAACTATCGACAAAATCGTAGGATTCGGTACATGGAATTGCAAATCGCTCATCTTAACAGATACAGTAGGCGTTTCCACATCGAGCAAATAAAGCAAAAGAGCAAATTAAGCAAAGGCGGTTATCAAGCGGTATATTTCTACCATCTAATTTGACACCGCTTCTGTAGTACTAAGTGAGATGCACCAACTTGTGATTAGTTTGTACTGCCGTTATAAGCATAACTGTCCCAAGTACATACGGAATCCCCTAGAACATGGGACAGCTATGCGTATAACGGCAGTGTGTTCGTTTTCAAAATGAAGAACCATTCCATTAACTACCACTTCATACACTGTCCATGAGGGGAAACTGGACGAAAAGAAATTCCCGCACAGCTGGAGAAGATGTAAGACGGTAACGATAACGAACAAACCATATCGATCGACAAGGACAACAGCCAACAATGCGTTAACTTTGACGCCGATGTGTGCAGGTAGATAGAAAGCTTTTTACATCAGAGCAACCTGCTGTATTTGCATCACAGCAATCTTAGCTATTTTGACATATTTTTCTTCTCGTTCTTGAACTGAAATACGAATAAAACACACGTTATTTAACCGAACGCTGCGTTCATTTGTAGAAGGTTATGGGCACCTCTAGGAGAGAAGCTATCTGTCGTGTTGTATTCAACAATTCATCGCGGCGAACCAGTACTGGCGCTACCGGGTCAAAATGTGTATGGACTTCGTCTACGCACCGGAAGCTGCCGCTTAGGAGAAGAAGTTTGAGGAATCCGATCGAAAGGCTAGAACGTTCATCATCCGATTTCCGATCCGAGTGCATGGTGATCGTTTGCGAAAAAACGTCCAAAGAAATGTGCAGCTCTTCAAAATACTTTAGTGAAGCGGGTGATCAGGACTCAAGACTGAAAAGGAAGCAGCTGGGTTATTTAAGCTACCATCAGGCAGAGGTCAAAGCTATGTCTTGCGGAGCAATTGGTCTGAATGGGATACAGACCACCTGAAATCTGCCGTCAACCTCGATATAACAATTTGTCAAATTTGTTCGAGTTCCTTTTGTACAAGCCCCAATCAATCACCTTAAAGGTAAAACTATAGGGAGTCGTTTTTCTATCTGATTTATAGGTTAGATTACTTATCACTTCACGATTTTTCCTGATCTCCGACGTCCAATTTAAAAGACAAGGAACATAACGCATCACAGTTAGAGACAAATCCGCCCCGTTAAAATCGTCAGATTCCAAGCGGCTTTCCATATTTGTAACTTCGGGGACATAGCGGACAATGAGGACAACAATTTCAAGGCTGAGCGTTTTACTACGGAGCTGCAGAATCTAATGGACCTGGTTGTCCCCTAATAGATGATTACAATCAGGAACAAGAAGACACCCGGAATCACAGTTGAAGTGGGAAACTTCAATCTAAGATGAGGACATAATCGATTGCGTTCAGAAGCGCGACATAATCGTCTCTCTAATGTTAGTCTAAAAAAAGTGAAACTAGACCGGAAACTCTGGTGTCCTAATCTGCGTCGTGAGGTCACCCACACCAGCATCAAGGCGAATGCACCAGCGGAACAAATTGAACCTGATCAGTTGAATCAATTCTTCTGGTTCAACCTAAAGGCATCCCGGTTTCCTTCATAAAATTATTATATCTATTAACTAGTGAACGTGTGCAATGAAACGACAACAATATGTTTTCAGCTTCCAAGGAAGAAGGTTGCACGATCACAAGATTTTCCTACTTGCAATATAGAATTTCTTTGAACAAGACTGACGTGTTTTGTTTTTGTTGCTTGTTTTTCGTGGAAACACCAAACAAAAAATAATACGTAATTATACAAAAAAAAAGAAATAATAAAATAAAACTCGGCGGGGGGGGGGGGGGGGGGGGGGGAATGGTTCGTTCCTTTCCAAAGTGGGGGGGGGGTGCTTTTCCCTTTTTTGTTCGCCGCCCCCCCGGGGGGGGGGGGAGTTTTGTTTCGTTTTGTTTTGTTTTTTTGTGTTGTTGTTGTAATTGTGTAAAATAAAAAATTATTTTTATTTTTTTTTTTGTTTTGTGGTGGGTGGGGGGGGTGATTAGCAGTTTTGAAGTTCAATATACAGTTGCCCCATTGCGGAGGATTTTGTTTATTGGTAGAGTGTGGAGAAAAAAAAAAAAAAAACAACAAAAAAAAGGAAAACAATGGTCGTTTTATGTTTTTTCTTTTAGATTCCCCCCTCATATGGTTGAGAGAGTGTTGTTAAGCTGGTTTCATATCTACCGGGCGGTTTAGCTACGTTAATTTTTGCGCTTATTTTATCGCGAGTGCATGAAATTAATGTCGAATCCACGTTGAAAATTTTCATTTTTACGAATGAACATGGTGAGATCAATCCGATTATCAATATATAACAAAAATCCTATTTTCAAATAATCTTGAAATAATAATGGTTTGGAAATTTTACATTTCCAATATCTGGAAGTGTGTTGTAGTACCCTTATCCAAATCATATCGGTAATGTTTGTTTGGGAGAGACCTGCATGGGAAGAACCAGGAGGCACTCCGACATCCAGAAATGGGCTGCTGGACAGTAAGAGCATCTCTTTCATCCCGGATTAAAGCGGCTGTCAATGGTCACTCAAAGGACACAGCTGTTTTTTCCATAATATCATTGCCGGTCAATGGGTGTACACACTCCTGCAATATAGAAATTCTTTGAACAAGATCCACTGAACCTCAACGTGGTATGCAGAGCTCAAATCCCTCGCTGCTGGCAGATAGCAACAACGGCTTCGTTTGCCTCACGATGTCTACAGCTATTTTGACGGTGATCAATGTGATGATGCTGCGTAAACCATCGCAAACTAAAAATCAAACTACGTGAGAAATTCAATTTCGCTCTCATCGCGTGTAACTTGATTAACTCGTTCCTTTCTCACCGGACCCACGTCGTCAAGATCGCCAATGCTAAATCAGCTGCAATCCTGTGACGACACACCTCAAAGATCATGCTTGAGTTTTATTCTTTATTATTTGTTTATTTATTTACTTATTTACTGTCGTCAATCAGCAGTAGACTCTTTTTTTAATAACATTACATTCCTAACATCTATGTTCGTTTCACTTTTTTACTTTTTATTACTGCCTTGCTAACCTCGAAAAAGAAGTTTTTTTTCAAGTGTATTTCTGTCCATAGTTATATCAATTATTTTTATTTATTATAAAGACTGTATTCGATGAAATTTGGACACACAAAATAGGTCACCAAAAATTTTCCTTAAGCCCGATTCTTTTCAAACTTTCTGGAAATAAAATACTACTAAATGATTAAGTTTTGACATCATTGATTTATTGAACCTTTTCTTCCAACCCAAATGCCTGCACCTTTGCCTTGACCCCTTTCATCAAATTTTGGGCAATGATAGGACCGACTTGCTTACTTACTTTTAACCACACTTTCTTTAGTTCAAGTTCATTTTCTATCAGTTTTGGAGTTTTAACGAGCTTTGCCTTCATGATTGCCCAAAATTTTCAATTGGGCGAAGTTCCGGAGTGTTTGGAGGGTTGACGTCTTTTGGTACAAAAACTACATTATTATCTTTGTACCAGTCTAAGACGGGCCGGGCATAGTGGCAAGATGCCAAATCCGGCCAAAACAGTGTCGGGCCATCGTGAGATCTCAAGAAGGGCGGAAGTCGTTTTTGGAGGCATTCGTCCTTGTAGATTTGTCCGTTGACGGTCCCAGAGGTGATGAAGGGCTGACTCATTTTGCCACATCCGCAGATCGCTTGCCAGACAAGGAATTTTTTTGGCGAATTTCGACAGTTTCTTCTTCCGTACACTCTCCGGAACGGCCAACTTAGAGGTGGCGACGTAGTGTTCCTGTCCTGGCATTTGTTTGGTGTCGGCTTTAATGTAGGTCTCATCGTCCATCACAATGCAGAACGGTTTTGTGAGCCACTCCTGTACAGTTTTCTTGCACGAGTTTTGGCCACCGAGTTCTGTTTATCGCTCCGGTTCGGTGCCTTCTGGACCTTGTACACATGTAATCCAGAACGTTTCATTGTTTTCTGCACAAAACAAACTGAAACTTTCGCCTTTTTTCGCAACATCCCCGATCGAAATGTTGGGATAACGCTTAAATTGGTTCAATACCATCCTGGCCTTCTCCGGATTTGATGTGCCACGTTTTTTGCCACTACCATTTTTCCGCTTGGTTGTCTTACGGTCCTTGAACGTTTTGATCACATGAGATACGGTTGAATGTGCGATTCCGAGCTGTTTTCCGATCCATCGATGAGAAGCGTTTGGGTTTTCGAAGTGAGTGCCCAAAATTTGTTGGCGCACTATTTCTTCATTCGAAGCCATCACTGAAATCACTCGACCGATTTTCACGAAACTCATTACACAATTGACACAACACAATGAAATACATTCAGTTAAAATTTCAATAATTTTTACCCACACGCTAAAAAGTTACGAACAATTGCGTGTGTCCAAATTTCATCGAATACAGTCTTT
>JAHHFK020003971.1:0-24874 GCA_024533555.2 Aedes koreicus
CACGGAGAAAAAACAGTCCCGTTTGAAACAACAAACTTGTTTGTTAAAATCCAAACTAACAAAATTGTTGTTTTAAAATTCCGTTTTGTTGATTTAAACCAACGATTCAGTTTTGAAACAAACATGCAGGATGGTTGTTTCTACCTAAAGATATTGCCACAAAACAACACAAATTATGGTTGTTCTAAACTAACATATTTGTTGTTTCCACTTTGCAAGAGGTTTATTATTACCAAAACACAGGTTGCGTTGACTCAGGGAAACAAATTAAAATTTAAGATTGGTTCAACCAAAGCGGCGGTTAAATCAAACTGATATATTGTTTGGAGAAAAAACAACTAAAAGTTTAGTTTGAAACAAACTATTTTTTTGGGTTATTCCATTTTTCGTCCGGTCCCGCTGCATGCTCTTTTCGCGTAAGTATTCAACGCAGGTGAAAATTTAATTTAATGATTTTAATGAGAACCTGAAAATAATATAAAGGCTCGCAATATCATTTGTAGATTTCTTTTAAACTGAGAGATAGATGTAAATGTGCGTGTTTCTAATGTTTGTTAGTCTTTTATTCAAATAAATATTATTGAAATTATCACAAAAGAAATGTAGGTGAACGGAAATGTTTGTTGTTTCAACCATTTTCGTTCGTTTGTTTCAAACAGCAATTCAGTTTAAATGATACTAAAATTTGTTTGAAACAAACCATAAGCGTTGGTAGAACCAACTAACAAATCTGTTTGTTTTCATAGCTGTCAGAATGAAACAACCAACATAATAGTAAATTCAAACGGTTGTCAGTTGAACTAAACTGCTTTGTTTCCGAAACAATTACTCAAATTTTAGTTTGTTTTAACCACCGTAGGTAGTCAAATCAAACTAATATGATGTTTGTGCCCAATTCAACGTGAAATTCCAGTTAAATGAAACTAGAATATGTTTGCGTTTACCAATCTTTTTTCTCAGTGTATAAGGTGCATTGTTTTTTGAGTGAAGCTAAAACAAGATTTTTCAAAGAATGATTCGATAGCGTGGGATTTTTCGATCATCTTGAATCTGGATTTAGATGTGTCGCACCCCCAGGTGTAGGCTGACATTGCATCCTGTTACCGCATAACATTTTAACGAATGACTGCAAAATTTCAAACACGATTTTCTTTATTTGAGCACGATGCGACATTGGCGCTTATGAAAATTTCATGTTGATATAATCAACGTCTCTGTTAATTTTGATTTGTTTTGGTTTTCTGTGTAGTTCATTCGTGGAAAATCAGCCAGCCGGTCAAGGGTTCATTTTCATTCCGTTCCTTGCTTTTTCACACGCTGTCAAAATCGGCGCACCGTAGTTTGTTAGTAAACATTAGGTCGGAAATAATTGTTCCGCGCAACGATATCTTTAAAATCGTATTGAATCTTGTTGTAATAATTCCTTTTTTAGTCTAAAGTGTAGTAAAATGGTAAGCGAAATCGATAATTTTCCATTCATACATTGTACAGCTTAAAAATTCTGTGTTTTCAGCTACCGCTATCGCTTCTCAAAACGGCACAGAGCCATCCCATGGTGAGTACAATGTGGCGCACTCGGAAAAACGTATTTTAAGAAATTCATGGCTATCTATCTAATTTATCGTTATAAAACATTGATTGAGAATAGAATGAAGCCGGCACTGCAGCAGTTATCGATAAACTGCACGTTCTATCAACAGTATCTCATGGTAATTCGTCTGCTCGCTCGAAGGCTCTCTTCTAGTTTATCATAACTCATCTGCATAAATAATGGCTTCTACCAACAATTATTACTCGCGAGTTAAATCAGGATTTCGCTGACAAACTATTCGTCTCGAAGAACCACTCCCAACAAACATCGGTGTCGAATAACCGCTTGTTCAAACAAATTTGGAGAAGTTGTTCAGCTTTTTCTTCTAGAAAGCTTAATAACTTCTCCAAAATTGTTTGAACAAGCGGTTATTCGACATCGATGTTTGTTGGGCTGGGCTCCTTTTTGACTTGTTGAATTGTGATTTCAATCATCCATTCGCGAGAAACCGATTACTCTAGTTGTATAAGAACTAATGTACGCCCAAATATTGAAGCTGTCTAGATAAGGAATTATGTATGTATTAAAGTTGATTAGAATACCAAAATAACCTCCATCATGGCCGATTTGCATCTAAACTTCAAGTTTTGAAGGCACCTACCAAATTTTAATCACATGTTAGTTGCACTGCAGAATTCAATTTATTAAAATTGAATGCGTTAGGCATCCTCAGTGAATAGGATAGAAATATAAAACACCAACAGTGCCAGCAGACCATGAGCATGAACATGATTGACCGCCCGAGGTTGCTACTCCGTTATTGCCAGTGCAGCTGTTATTACACACAGAACCTCGGGATGAGTTTTTTTTAACTAACGTGCATCCTCAATGTGTAAAAAATGATGATCGCAAAATAAGGCAATACCGGTGCCGGCCCCACCCAAATTCAGGTCAAATAACGAAAGGATAGGAATATGTTCAGGTGATACTCGCTTTCTTGGAAGCCGAAAACACCTCTGCACTTCCACAAGAAACCACTGGGATGTTGGATACCACCGGACAATAGATAACCGAAACAATAGTCAACGCGCTATACCTGATCTATGCTAATCCATTTAAAGTTACTATTGAAGGATTCGGTGAAATTAGAGACAGCAGAAGCATTTCGTGCCTTCTGGCAACTTTTGACTTCGTATGATCTGCAAGCTCATCTGTTTTGTACCAACCAGTAGAAACTTGGTCCTATACCCAATGATTTCATTATCTCCAATTCGCTCAACCAATCGCAATGTTTTGTGATATAGTGGGCAGAATATTATAATTGGAGATAACTCAATGCATCGTTTTCCAAATTTGGCAGACCGACAGGCAATCGGTGGATAACCACCTGGTACCGGGTGTCCCAGAAAGTCTAAGTACGATTTGGATGCGCCACCATTGCTTTCAGATGACGTTTAAACAGCTGATCACTACTGTGTAAACTGAAGCATTTCCCCAGAGAAGCGCAAATAAATGGTGCACTTTTCTCAACATTTCGCTGAGTCAGTTGGCGAAAATGGAAGGTGTGAGCATCGGAGCAGTTGGAGCGTGGGAGGAGGGTGGGGGGGTCCTTCTGGGGGGGAAAAAAAAAAGGCAAACAGGGGGGGGGGGGAAAAAAGGGGGAAATGAGTGTCGGTAGAGGGGGTGGGGGGGGGGGGGGGGGGGCGCGGAAAAAAGGGGGGGGGGGGGGGGAAGGGGGGGGAGCGGATCAAGGGCGAAATTATACCTTGTGATCAAAAAGTTCCGGTAATTTTTAATTTAAAAAGGCCGCCTTTATTTTTTCGGTAAAATCTTTTTAGTGTAAGATGGCAACACTAGTTCTGATATTCTGTCAAAGTGTGAGAGCAAATTATCCATTAGTTTTGTTTTGACAACTGCTTTTGTTAGTCGAAAAATAGACGCTCGGCGATTTTTACCATGGATAAAAAATTGGAACAACGCGTTTGTGTGAAATTTTGTGTTGCAAACGGATTTTCTGCATCGGAAACGCTCAGAATGTTGCAAAAAGCCTTTGGTGAGGACTCTATGTCACAAAATCGTACATTTGTTTGGCACAAAGACTTTAAAGAAGGCCGTGAAAGCGTGAGTGACATGCCGCGTTCTGGACGACCATCGACCTCAACTACCGATGAAAACATCGCTTCCGTGAAGAATTTAGTTATGGAAAACCGCTCAATTAGCATTCGGGAGATAGCTGCACTCCTTGATATCTCATTTGGATCGACCGAACACATTTTGACTGAAATTCTGGGCATGAAACGCATTGAAGCACGACTTGTTCCAAAAGAGCTGAATTTTTTGCAAAAACAGCATCGAGTTGAGGTCGCTAAACAGATGATTGCGAACGCAGATAGCGATCCCACATTCATGGAACGCATCATAACTGGTGATGAAACGTGGGTATATGAATTTGATATGCTCACAAGTCAACAATCGTCCGAATGGCGCGCCGAAGATGAGCCGAAACCAAAAAAATCACGACAAAGTCGCTCCAAAATTAAAGTTTTACTGACCGTTTTCTTTGATTTTCGCGGTGTCGTCCATTCTGAATTCCTTCCAGAAGGTCGAACGGTTTACAAAGAGTATTATTTACAAGTTATGAGACGTTTGCGTGAGGCAATTCGAAAGAAGAGGCCAGAATTGTGGCGCAATAATTCGTGGATTTTACACCACGATAACGCTCCATCACACACCGCGCTCACTATTTGTGAATTTTTGGCCAAGAACTCCACCAATACCATCAAACAAGCACCATATTCACCAGACCTTGCCCCGTGCGACTTCTTTCTCTTCCCAAAACTGAAAATTCCGCTCAGAGGTAGGCGTTTTGAATCGATTGATGCGATAAAAAAGAATTCGCTGGAAGAACTGAAAGCCATACATTCATCGGCCTATAAAAAATGTATGGATGATTGGATAAAGCGCTGGCATATGTGTGTTGCCTCTAATGGCGAGTACTTTAAAGGCGATAATAAAGATATCAATTAAAAATTGAAATAAATGCGTTTTTTTTCAAATTACCGGAACTTTTTGATCACAAGGTACGATAAACTGCTGTGTGGAAAATCAGCATGCGTAAATATGGATGATGAATCCCTATGTGAAATTTGTTATAAGACGCTTGGGGGGGAAAGTTTATACGGTGGTGTGGGTAAAAATATTGCGATGCGGATGTGAATTTTTCGGAAAAAATCCATTTTTTTTTTTTTGGAAAAAATAATTGTGGGAAGGTGTGGGGGGGTTTTTGTTAAAGGGGTTGGGGGCGCCTGCTCAGTATGATCCATGAGACACCATGAAAAATAATAATCCAGTACTGTTTAGCCCGGATTTGGCATCAGTGCATTACGCGAAGGACACGGTAGCCTGGTACAAAGCTAACGGAGTCGAATTCGTACCCAAGGACTGAATCCTCCAAACTGTCCCCAGGCAAGACCAATTAAAACATTTTGGGATCTGACAAAGGCATATTTGCGCAAACATGTTAAGGCAGCGGATTCCATCTAAACTTATGAAAGAGCCTGAAATATTATCAAAAATCATTGACGAACAGTCTGTACTGGAGCCAATGAGCAGTGTCCGCTCTTTTGCGTACGATTAAATGGATCTCGAAAATATCACGTTGAACTGTAGAAGAAAATAGTAGATAATATAAAAGTGCAATAAAGAGAACAGCTTTCCGGGGAAGCTGACCCGACTTATCATGGCTACGATGGATGGAACCCAGTGCTGTGTGAGGATATCGGGTGGATTATCGGGTTCATTCGAATCCTGCAGGGAGCTTCGTCAAGGTGATGGTCTCTCTTGCCTCCTGTTCAACATTGCTCTTGAAGGTGTTATGCGATGAGCGCCGTTTAGCATGCGAGGCACGATTTTCAACAGATCCGGTCAATTTATCTGCTTTGCCGATGACGTGGATATTGTCGGCAGAACATTTGAGGCGGTGGCAGCGCAGTACACCAGACTAAAGCGCGAAGCAGAAAAGATTGGGTTGAAGATAAAGTACATGCTGGCAGGCGGAACCGAGCACGACAGGACCCGACTGGGCAGCAGTGTAACGATCGACGGCGATAAGTTCGAGGTAGTCGATGAATTTGTCTATCTCGGCTCACTGGTTACTGCGGACAACGATAACAGCCGTGAGATCCGGAGGCGGATTATCAGTGGAAGTCGTGCCTACTATGGGCTCCACAAGCAACTACGGTCAAACAGACTTAGCTCCCGTACGAGGTGCATCCTGTACAAAACGCTTATAAGACCGGTTGTTCTCAACGGGCATGAGACGTGGGCAATGCTTGAAGAGGAACTGCGAGCACTCAGAGTTTTTGAGCGATCAACCACCTTTGGTGGAGTACAGGAGGACGGAATATGGAGGCGAAGGATGAACCATAAGCTCGCGCAACTCGCCGGCGAACCCAGTATTCATAAGGTGGCAAAAGCTGGAAGGATACGCTGGGCAGGACATGTTGCGAGAATGCCGGGCAACTATCCTGCAAAAATGGTGTTCGACGGGAATCCGGTTGGTACAAGACGACGTGGGGCGCAACGAGCTAGATGGCCAGACCAGGTGGAGCAAGACCTAGGGGGTACAAGGTGCCCAAGGGATTGGAGAGGAGCAGCCACGAATCGGGCAATATAGAGGGATATTGTATGTTATAGTATTGTGACGTTATGCCATGTAAATGAAAATAATACTGTCCGGAAATGGATAATTTATGAATGACGCTTTCGAAGATGCTCTTCGGTAAAACGATACCGACTCAGTCCTTCAACAATTGCTCGGTTAACTCTCGCGCGTTTGAAGCTTTTCGGCCGCATCCAGGTCCTATAAGGATTTATTCATGTCGATTATGTTATCGTTGGAAACCAGTGTGGCACACTCCTTACTACGGCCAAAATCTTCCATTATTACGTTTAGTGCAATATGCTGTTTTCTTGCGGTATCCAACTTCCGGATTTCATTTTTGGCCCTGTCCCTCAACGCTTTCCGTGTATCCTCATAATTTCCGTCAGCATAAAAAAATATACCATCCGAATAAGGTCTATAGTTGGTGCTGCTGTGATCTCCTCCGGAGGATCGATAATGTTTTCTGTCGATTTGCTTCCGTTTTCCACTTGTCCATTACTGGTGAAAACTGATGAGGTGTTGAAAAAACACCGGAAATTTTTTAGTGTTTCCACTTCACGACATGAAAACCGTTCAATGTTTGTCGATGCCAGATTGAAACCGGTATGATCTTCATCGGAACTATCATCGAAGCCGTCAGAAACCATCATTATCATGTGGAATGAGGACATATTGAAGACAATTGGAGCAACTTTTATGCGATCTAAAAATAACATACTTCGAGCAAAACAAGCAACTTTGACAGCTAAGCAAGAGAAAAACAAATCATTCAGTTGAATTCCATTTGGCTACATGTAAAGCTCCGCTCATGATAGCGGAAGCGGAACGGCAGAGACACGTCCCTAGTATAGACACTGTATATAGACCGGAGAACAATTGTCTTACGCAGCCAAACGACCTGTCAAAAAATGCAGCCAAACGGACTGTCAACTTTTGATTCACTTTAAAGGAGCAAGTATTGTGATCAAGTGTTGTTTTGACAAAAGCCAATTATGAATAAATAAGGGATTTTCTACTTCCATATTCAGTAAATGTAAGTATTTTTGGTGTATTATTTATTACCGTTTGGATTACTAAAAATGAACAAAATTCAACAGCAAAGGTAATCGCGTCAGGAATTCCATCGAAAATGTCATGTTCTCCATCTCCGCCAATTTTATCTGGTTCCAGCAGATCAAAATCGAGGAAGCTGTGAAGTTTCCTGTAAAATAACATACGGTTTGTCTTATAATCCTCTATGCGTTCTATAATATTGACAATTACCTCAGTAACGCTTTGTTCGGATCGTTTACAGGACCGGACCCGAACTGAAGATTGGAGCTTTCGGCCGAAGTTGATAAACGTATTTCCTCTCTATAGCTTGCATCAGTCTGGTCCAGGTGTTCATTTTCCACTGTCGCAGTTCCCAAAAAAGATCCTCCATTGCAATCATCGACAGTTTCCTCTAAGAACTCGTACTCCAGATATTCCGCCACACTGCCGTTGCCCTCCAAGGGAATCAAATCTAGCGTTTCGTCGATACCAATATCTTTGTGCACCAATTTGTACACACGTTTTTCCCCAAAAATTCATGCTTTCCACTGATGCAAAAATTTTTTTGGGTTAAGTGTCAATTTGGGAGTAGGTATTCGGTTGGATTTCTTTTTTTTTTTTATTCTTGAATCTTTTTTTTTAATAAATATAAAATAACAAGGGAGGGCCTTGTGGGGTGTGGTAAAAATATATAAATATAAAAAAAAAAAAAGGGGGGGGTGTAGTACACGACACGCGTGGTGTGTGGTATCGTTTTGTTGTGTGGTCGGTTGGTGGAGGGGGGTAAGTAAAGAGAAGAAATAAATTGTTTTGGTGCTGTGTTGTTGGGGGGGGGGGGGGGGGGGTGGTGGTGGTGGTAGTTTTTTTGGGGCAGTGGTGCTCAGGTAGATGCTTGCAGCGGGCCAAAATGAAATTTTGCGCCAATGCCACGGGCCGCAATGAGTTATTTTTAATGGCTTAAAATAATTAATAAAAAACAGCTTATTTTGAGGACACGTTACTAGTAGATGTACCTGAAATGTAAAGCAATGCTCTTTCTTCCAAAATAAAAAAAATTACAAACAACAAAATGTAGATTTATATCACATTCAATTTATTTGAAAATCAATAAAAAAAACTTTTCGCATTTTAATACATAATTCACTTACACTTTTCTTGAGCAAGCTTATCGAGATCAGCCTTCATGCTAGAGGTCGAAATACGCAATGAATTGTCCAAATGTTCATCACTTATCTTATTTCTTGCTTTTGACTTTACTTGCTTCATCACGGAGAACAGTTGTTCACAAATGTATGTGGATCCAAACAAAGAAGCTACGATAAAAGCATGATTTCGCAGCTCTGGGAAGCGCTCTTCCGGAACAAATTTGGCATAGAACTCCAACAAATCATGTCGATCAAATTTTTCTCGCAGTTCCGTGTCGCACTGTAACTCAATTAGTTACATTTGGATATTATCTGGGGCTTGTTCAGCATCAACACTAAATGGAGCAGAAAAAAAGTTTTAGAATTTTGTCATGCGCTTTGAAATCTCAAAATCTACGAGAAAAATCATTCTTCATTGTTTGGAGTGCGTCAACGTATTTTTTAGTCAACGTCACATTGCATTTTCCGAGAGTAGGGAATTTTCAGAATTTTTAGAATTTTCATCTGTTTCTCCCACAACACGAGTTTGTTTTCAAATGTACTGATTTGATTAAACATGCTGTGCACCAATTTGCCTTTACCCTGGAGACTTAAATTCAAATCGTTCAGGTGCGTTGTAATGTCAGTCAGGAAAGCCAGATCTGTCACCCACTCCACATTATCGAAAAACTTCACTGATTTACCTTTGCTCTCCATGAATTCGGCGATTTCTTTCCGAAGATCAAATACGCGTCGCAGCAACTTTCCCCTGCTCAGCCAACGTACCTCAGTATAATATGGTACGTCACCATATTCTGCATCCGTGTCTACTAGAAGAGCCTGAAATTCTCGATGGTTCAATGCGTGCGATCGGATGAAATTAACTATTTTGATGACATCTTTCATGGCATCTTTGAATCCCACGCTTTTGGCGCTGAGGTTCTCCTGGTGCACGATGCAATGGTACTGGGAGAATTGCTCTGACACTTCTGGTAATTTTCGAAGATGGGCAATTGCACCTTCATGTTTTCCTATGAATAAACATTTTTTTTTCAGTAATAAAATGATTAAGCACAGAGAACAGACAAACAAGCTCAAACATAATTCATAAATAAATAAATAAATTTAAACACCCCCCCCCCCCCCCTACATAAATGTATGAAGAAAAATACCTAAAATGTGACACCATCCTTGGTACTAAATTTTCCAAGGCCGTAAATCTGATAAAGCTGAATATTTTGCATCAATTTTTATGCAACCCTTCAAGTAAGAAGTAAATAAACTTACGGCCTGATGCCAGCGCCAAATACATTAAATGTCCATAATAAATGTGATAATGCCAGTACTCTCAAAAGGCGACGTTCAAAATAGCACTTTAACATTTTAGGCAAGAATTTTAAGGAGCTTGCACGTCTTTACACTGCGGTATAAGCTGAATAATTTACATCACAGGACTGAAGCGGCTGTCATCCACGAACAACAATCGTGAAGCCGAAAACTTGGTGCTGCGTGTGGTGCTTATTTGACAGCTCGGTTTTCTTGAAGGCTATATGCAGCAAACACAATATTCGCGGCGGAAGTTGTCGTGTTTTCTCGTTGATTTGATTCGAGAGAAAAATCTTCCGTGTTGTATTTAGGGCAGTGGTTGTCACAACGATACTATTTTTTCATTGTTTCAACAGCCTTCGGCGCAATCAGCGTAATGGCCAACAGTTGGTTTCCAGTGCACCTTCTATGGTACTAGCCGCCGTAAGCTGCCAAATTGGCGCCTTGCTATCAGCACTGCCGAATGCACGCTCCAGGGTACATGCCATCGCCAGCTGCCAATCCATACTGGCTTGTTGCTCCGCACAGCTCTAGTACTGAAACACGTATGAGAAAATTTGTAAAATTGTACCCCTATTATATCGTTTACTGCTGCATAAGAGACCTCCCTTGTTCACATTTGAAATCTGTGATAGGAAAGTACTGTGCATCTGGTAATAAATTTGACTGCAAAACAAAATTATAAGACATCATCTTTTATTTTCGTTATTTTCAATAGTTTGAAATTGTTAGCGGATAATGTTTGATAGTTGAATTGATACGCGGGAAAATTTCCAACCGATTGGTGTACACATCTTTAAAATCTATCGAGCATTTATTAAGAAATTAGCGTTTAATTTGTAACGATATTTCGTGACGGTCGCTTATTTTTAGATTTTCAATTGACACCCTACCCTTACCGTAAGACGTAGTCTACGTCAAAAAAAAAAAAAAACTAAATCAAAAAGGCAATAATTGGGGTTAGAAGAAAAAAAAAAAATAATAGTGTGCGGCCGGGGAAAAAAGTGGAGCGAAAAATGATTTTTCTCTTCATCTATACGCTAAATCTAACGTTGGAAGAAGTGCGCTGGGTAGTGGATTCCTGAGCGACTCTAGATTTAACGTATCATGAGAAAAATCGATTTTCGCTCAGATGATACACCAGTTTTTACTTCCAACGAGTATAAATATGGTGTAGCCTGTTGGGAACTGAAATGCACGACTCGGGAGACTTTAACATTAACATAACATTTGACCATCGTAGTGCACTATCGTAGGTTTAATTGAATTTCCGCTTGAACGATCCACTAGTGTTTAATTTCTTCCACCTATGGGCATCCATTGTGACAGTTTGTTTGTTTTTCACATAATGTTCTTTCTCAAGAGTATTTACTCTTATCTAAAATCAAATGGTTCTAAGAGCGTTTTATCATAGACTAACTCTAAGACCAGTAGGTCCCGAACAAATACGATTTTTTTCTTGGCTCAGTCAGTACTAGCACATCGGTCCCAAGCTCGGTCCCAAGCTTAATAATACGCCCCTAATAATGAACTCACACGAACACACTCTCAAATATTCTGTCAAAATAACACAGCAAATCAAAACAAAGGCGCAAATATGTATAGTTAGGTGCTGGCTTCAAGGTGTACTTCGGACCAAGGGGTTCTACAACAGTGAGCCAATTTCAAATCGCTAGTTGCATATTGATTGTTGGTTTTATGGCAGCATTTCCAAGATACATTCATCTTAAAGAAGAATGTCATAAAACTTGTTCAAAGCTTTTATCAGGTTTTATGAAAGTTGCGAAACGATGTCTTGAGAGGGGGATCAATTATAGTATAAAATTACTTACAAGGTGAATTACACTTATAAATGATCTAGTTTTATGGAGGTTTCTTCAAGTGTTGTTTGATCACTGCTTAGAACTGTTTATCAATTGAAACCACCTTAAATTGGAAAATGCCCTGAAAAAACCAAATGAACTCCATAATGCTATAATAAAACCACACAGTTAAAAATAAACATTGAATTTTATGCGTTTTCTAATGCACATAAAGGGAATGCTAGATTTGGCAGAAAATTATTGGATATTTCATGTAAATTTAAGCCAGATAACGCCTGAATCTAGTCTGTTGTATGAAATATTGCAAGCATTGTTGTATGGCGCATGAAAGATCGCAAACAATTTCGTTGTTTGCGCTTGGATTTGGCTTGGTTTTTTTTTTTTTAATCTTTATTTTACGTCGGCCTATTTCCTCACATGGTGACAATCACCGACGCCAGGAAGACGACTCCACCACCTGGACCCTACCTAACGACTCATGAATATGAACCGGGACCAACGGCTTTACTTCCCTTCCGAAGGAAGACGTGACCAGATTTTTTCGCCTCAGAAAAACCACCGACGTCGACTGGGATTGAACCCAGACCCACTGGGGTGCCAAGTAGCAGTCACGCTTTACCACTACACCACCGACGCCGGCAATGGCTTGGAATTAAACGAGGATAAATTTTACGCGCTTGATAAAATTCATTATTTTTTTCTGAGCATCATAAAACATGAATAAAACCAATTTACATTTGAATTGTTACTTGGGTTGTGTCGTCACCTCAAGAAGTACCGATGCCGCCAAATTGACTAGAAATGAACAAATTTAGCGAACCAATAAACTCAACTATCCTTGACAATTCAAGGACTTCATGAGCATGAGCATGAGCATGATTGACCGCCCACGGATGCAACTCCGTTATTGCTAGATCAGCTGTATCTACACAAAGAACCAACAGATGATGTTTGGGACATCTTCAATGTGTACATCTTCAATGTGTAAAAACTGGTGACCCATTATAAAGCAATACCGGCGCCGGCCGTGCCCGAATGCTAGTCAATTAGGGAGTGGGAAGGAACGTGTTGACATGATACTCGCTTTGAAGGAAGCCGAGAAATCCTCTGCATTTCCACGAGAAATCACTGGGATGTTGGATGGTTGGGGAAAGGTTAGCAGGAGGGCTCGTTTTGGTTAACGATACGCTAAAAGTATGTAGCACCATCTGCCAAAAGCAATGGACCGCTCCAATGTGGCTGAAAAGAGACAAGCATAACAAAAAACAAAACAAAACAAAATAGACAAAATAAAATATTATAGAAATAATTTATAAAATATAATAGACAAACCGGATATTAGATATTGTCTTTAAAATATGGTAGAAATAAATTATTTGTTGCTTTGCAAACCAGCTCTCCTCGATGTCCTAGATGGCCAAGTCCTGCTGGACTCGCAGCTGCTGTCGTCGTTACTTGTGTACATCAAGGCGGACGTCGCCGACGTGTCAGAAACCTTCCGGTAGTAACTTGATATCTGCGTCTAATACACTCTTCTTGCACCGATTAATTTACAAACAAAGCCTGCTCACCGAATCAAAATTCACTTTGGCACGGTTGTGGTATTTTCCTTTTAAAATCTAGTTCAGGATATTGGAACTTGGTTGCAGCAAACAGAATCTCCTATTCCCACATTCCAATTCTCCCAACGTTCTGTTGAAGCTACTGTACCCATTGATCAACAGAAGGTCTACATTATCCCTGAAGAACAAGCTTGCTGTCTACAAGTAAATCTTACTCCCGGCCATTGAATACAGCATGCCAGTCTGGGTGAGTTGCGCAAAAACACATCACTCGAAACATCAGCGAATTCAAATAAAGTTCCATAAAATGATCCGTAACACTTCTCCGAGAACAAGATCTCCTGAGGTCCACCGTCTGGCCGAGATAAAGCTCCTCGAAAAGCGATTCAGTGAGTCTATCAATCGGTATAGAGCACGCTGCCTGACATCGAATCACCAGATCATCCGAAATCTGGTTCCCCACTCTGGTAGGCCTTTCAAATTGTAGTTGTAGTTGTAGTTTAAGTAGGTAGATAGGTTATCAAATTTTAACTAACAATGCCCCAAGGGCTGATCTCAAACTAATTTAAAACATAATACACATTAAACACATTAAACACGATTGAAACAAAGCTGAAGAGCCCTTTGGGCTAAAATGTAAATTAAAATATAAGTGAAAGAATGAAAATAAAAATAAAACAATTTTACTACTTCTACTTCCGTTTTGTCCAAAGAGAGTAATCTTACAACAGCCTCTTCGATTGGTGACATAATCTTCATTGTGTTGGTTGTCCTAACGTCCATCCAAACCAAGAACATTTGAAGTTAGCAAAATTAATCGCCAATGTTTGCAAATAAGCTTTACCTTTTGCCAGTCTTTCAATGTTCGTGTTGGAGGTTCAAGGCAGTTGGGTCTGACAGTCCTTTCCTTCCAAACATTAGATAAAACATCCCGATTGATACCTGCTCCTTCCGGTACTTCAGGCTTTTAGACACTTTTGGATCGATGTACACGCAATTCAAATGGTTTGCGATTCGTCACACGTACTATCAAATTTCGAACATCCTTGGAGCGGACAATTCAAGGACTTCAAAAGACTACAAATTACTTTGAAACTCGGCACATCATGTGAAAAGTTGAATCGAAAAAAGCAAAGAAAATGCCCGGAAAATTAGAGTCTTAAATCTCTAAACTAATTGACTCTCTGCCGAATATTCAAGTTTATTACAAATTATCTGGCCAAAACACGACATCATCCTTCGGGTGGCTTTTGTTAATGAAGGTCGCTACTTCCGGTAACTATTTTTTTGCTGTAAACCTCCCCGTTGACCGCAAGTCCCGAAGAAAAGAAGAGAGGTTTTGACATCCCCTTCTTACTTATTGCTAGCCACACGAGGACCTTCCTCGGGAACTTCGTGTGAGACGTGAAATAGCCAGTCCCCTGCCAGTCATTGCCGCAGGAAAGACATCCTTGACGAGCTCCCTTAGCCGTTACTTTTGGGTGGCCGTTTCATTCGGACACGGCCGGTTTCGATTTCCGCTTCTTTCGATGTCCGTGTTGACCAAACATTCTTTGACTACGTAGGCTGGTCGTACCGGCCTCTCGGTCCAAGGCGCGGAAGGATTTCGTCACTTTGTCATCCGTCTTCCGCTTCAGCGCTTGCGGCACTTTCCGGTCACGCAAATCCGTCGGACAGTCGGAACCCGGCTTGCGCTCGATACTCTCACCTTTCTCCAGGAGCGCAATAATCTTATGTATGGCCGCTCGGTTGTATCCGGCCGAACAAGGTGCGGAACGATGACGGACTTCTTCGCCGGCGGTAATTACAAACCATCGAACGTAGTTGCTTCACTGCTTTTCCAAAGCTGCCTTGAAGGAATAATGCTAATAGAGCTGTCATTTTTTTTCTGTACACGCTAAGAAAAAAGTACCCAAAACTAAGTTTTTTTCACCCATCTCACATGTTTTGTGCATTAAGTTAAAATTAGGTATAAGATGAAAACTCAATTTTGGGTTATTACATTTCAAATAGCAATGGGTAAAATTTACCTATTTTTGGGTACTTACATTTCAAGTGCCAATGGGTAAAATTTACCTAATGAATTATCGAAATAAATGGAAGAAATTTATACATAAACATAGATACCTAATGATCATTTTTTTCGAACAGAATATTAAAACACACGGACAAATAGTTAAATCGATCATTTTTATTTGTCAATATTGGTGCAATAAAACAATAAAACACCTCATAAATACGTTGGCAATCCATAAGTAATAGCGTTGCTAACAATGCTACCATTTCGTGAATTTGAAAGGTTATCCGATAACCTAAGACAATTGCGACGAACAAATAATGCGTTCGTAGTCGACCAGACTAACAAATAAATGACAATCGTCAACAACGCCGACGGGTGCTACGATTTTCAACCAAAATTAAGTTGAAAATACTCAACCGTTCAATGCGCGAAGAGAACGGGATGGTTGAGTAGCTTCAACTTAAAATTGAGTTGTTTTGGTCTTCAAATTAAAATATAAACAAATTAGGTTTGGAAATACCAGTTTACAATAGTTAATGGTCCTGATTAAATTTTCAAACATTGTTGATAGTATACATAGATCTATAAGCATAAAACCAACAATATAACGAATGACAATGTTGTAATTCACGGCACGACGGCAGGTGTGTGCCAATTAAAATTTTTAAAATTGGAATAAAATATCGAACATAAAAAAAACTTAAATTTGAGTATATCTATCATTACTGACAAGATGGGTTAATTATACCTACTTCAATTTTTTAATTCACCCAACTGGTAACCTCACTTGACAGAACTCAACGTTGAGTTAATTTTTACTTAATTTTGGGTACTTTTTTCTTAGCGTGTATTTAGCCTACGTATATTTATTGACGATAAGCAGTATAATCGCATGGAAAATCTGTGAACTTTTTTCTTTTTTTTATGCAAACGTTACAATCTTAACTACCCTTTACCCATGGAGCATGGTGTTGATTTGTAGCTTCACCTTTACTGACTGAGCTAAGGGAGGACCCAAGTAATTCATCGTCATTTGCATTTCCAATGATCATAGTTAAAATTTATTGTCAGCAATACATAAAATCCCCAACATTATTTATGAAATCAAGCATCATGTAAAATATCAAACTACGGGATAGTTAAAACAACACACTGTAAAATCGTAGTCATATGCTCACCTTTTTGCCATACTATAAAAGCGGATACCAATTAACATCGGAACAAGCCACTGCCAGCTCAAACAAAAACGATGCCAAACTTCAACCAACCTGAAAACCTTGCGGGTGTTTCAGATCTCATAACTACAATCGGATATCTCAAAAGTGGGAGCAAATTGGTCTGGGGTCTGGGAGCTGAGCAATTAATATCAGCTTCTTGGCTTTTACACTATCGAGACGGAACTCCTAGCGGACAAAAGACGATGACGGCGACGAAGATGATGATAGCGAGGATAATGACCACTTCGACCGCATAGCTATCATCAAGTGAACCCTAACGAAGTGGAAATGTTTCAATCACCGAGACCTAATCAAATGAAGTGTGTTTTTTTCGCTCTCGTTTGACTCCTTCAAAAGAATGGCCTTTGTCGGGTTGGACGAAAAGAGTCGTAAAAAACGTGTTACTTACAAATTTTAGAAGCAATCCGTCGTCTGCCGGCTGGCGATGGGTTGTGGCCGTTCTCGGTGGCCAATCCAATCAACAAACTAGCCGATGAAGCATTGAGCGTAGGAATCTTGTGCTTAGCCGAATCGAAACAATTCGCATTGGTAATGGACGAATGCACGAATAGATGAATGAATAAATGAATGGGACTTTAATTGAAGGTCATTTTCGGTGGATAGTTGATCAAAAGGTAGACGCTCCCGTCTCTCACTTGGTCGGAAGTGCGGCGTTAGAGTGTAATTAAATCCGATGATTGTGTAACAGATTGTGAAATTGGTTTAATCAGCCGGAACGGAATCGCGTTCCATGGCGATTGGGAATAGGAAGATGCTTTAAGTAATTGCGAGGGCTTAAATTCTCTGGAACATTGCAAAGATTGTCAATAAAATTATCTCGCTTCGATGAAGTTCCACAATCTGGTGCTGCCACAGGCTCTCGTCGGACAATGTTAGATACCTAGTTTGCCTGCCAGCCTCATCTGTAGTGGTGCAATAAATTCAATGTGAATTATTCCTCCCGAATCTCGTAAAATCCAAAGCACGTTTACCTATCGAGATAGTCCCTATCATCGTCGCTGAAAAGAGCATGTCCAGATGCACGATGAAACGAATGACAGAGCCTACAGGGTTGGCTGCTTGCAGGACCTACGAGCATCCGGCTCACCACAGAACATTCGAACAACAATTCCATCCATTTGAATACCACAAATCAACGATGCTTATCAGTCAGGCAGCTTTTCAGCTTCGACTTGTCACACGTCACGGAAATGAATTTGAATATTTCCAGGCTCGCTTCAGGTACGCAGCCATCCAACCAGCAACGCAACGAAACGGAAGGGGTGATGAGCAGAAAAAAGAAAACATCCAGAAAATCCCTCCTGTGAGTTTTCGTAGAATGGTCGGAACGATATCTTTGCTCATGTTCGCACCAAAGAGGACAACGACGACGATGGACATCGGCGCAAAAACCGAGAGGGCGTTGAAAAGAGGATAATAGAATGCGGTTTGCCTCGAAATCACCTGTTCTAAATCAACGAATACGTTCTGAGAGTAGCAAGTGCACTAGGGTGCTTCGTTTTGAAAGTGTTCAAATTAGAAATAAAATGAAATAAGACGCTAGTAAAGGGCAATTTTCGGAGACAGTGTGAGTCAATTCAATCTTACCTTTGCCTAACTCCCTAACCAAAGAAACACAATTCATACAATTCAATATTAAATCATTTGGTAACCTAAGTAGTCGGTAAGATTGTATGAATGGCGGCTCAATATCATGATGCACCCTAATGCAACGTTACGAAGCACCTGCACACTACCTGCTGGGATGGACAGTTTGAAGAAGACAATCATTGCCGAAACATCCAGGACTGGAGCAGCTCGTTTGAATTATTCGGAGGACTGATGGTGGTTAGATGCGATCTGGTGCTGATGCCCGGTTTAGCTTGGTAACTACTTGTTGGCATTTCTGGTCCGAGCTGAAATTGCATAACTTCGGTTGAATAAATACGATACCATTACGAACGATAAATGATGCTTGCCTGGGGGAATAACGCTTCCTCAAAAGTAGATATGGACCCACTGTCACAGTATCATCAGGCAATCTGACGGTTCTGCTACAATCGAGATGGTTTGCTGAATGCTTCCTCTGAAAGCAGTCTTCGGATTTTGGTAAATTATCTTAGTAGGATGATTTTAATTTGTATACGTATGGGTGTGAATTTTCAATATCAAGTGAAAAGGAAAACTTAGCTCGGTTTCTAACGAAAGCTTGATTTTAAATAGCTTATTTTTTCATCTGGAGTCAAACTAAGGAATGGTTCATGATGCTGGTTTTCACCCAAAAAATCATGTATTTTTGACAAGATATTCTATCCCAAGTAGCACATCTTGTTTCAATAGAGCATAATAATCTCTCTTGAAACAAATTAGGGATAGTTTTACTTGGCTATGTACCGCAAAATCATACACAACAGCAACGCAAAAAGCGCAAGGGTGGAGCCTATTTGAAACATGACGCTGGTTCTACAAAGTATCAATAGCATTTTGTAAAACTTACAAATATTGTAAATCGCGTTGCAGGAAAGTGAAATGATGCCGATGTTTATATGAATGCGAGGGTAACTTTTTTTTAATGGATATCGTTATCAACCAAACATTCCTGATCAAAATATTGAGAAGTAAAATGATCTGAAAATCGTGTTGGAATAATTTTATTTTTTAAACGCTTTCAGATTTATGCATCAACAGAACAGAATATCTACTACGAAAAATATAAAACGGCCCAGAATAAATCCTTGAGAATATAGAGCATTGCTTCAGAACTTGAAAAAGAAAAAAATGTGTAAAATTATGTTTACATTTGAAAGAATCAGATTTCTGACTCATTCGAGGAATTATAAATCGTTACAGGTTCATGTTAGGTTCAAACTGTGGAGGAATTAGTGAAATTTTAAAATTTCATTTTGTATTGCAAAATTTTGGCATATGGCGACTGCGAACAAATCAAATACACTACCGGATAAAATAATCATGGGTCCATTCTAAGCACGTGAAGTACTACTATGATATTTATTTATGCAGACATCTTAAGATTATAGCTATCTGGTAGCAACAGTCGTAGTTTGATAGTGAGTATTCTTTGTTCATGTGTACCTTATTTACTTAGAATTAAAAACTACTATACTATTAATAAATTTAATATTACACTAAACTAACAGCTGCTTATTTGTTCAAAAAATATGCATAACGTAAGATGATGTTTGACTGACATTACAATTAAAAAAATAATGTCCTAAACGCCTTCAACTAAAGTGTTCAATCCATTGGATCAAAGAATTAGAATAGTTCAGATGCTACACCATGTTTTTTTTTACTTAAAAAACTGAAGAGCAATTGAGTGGGGATTTCGTTAAGAGATTCAATCGGATTAATTAAATAAAATCCTAGTATTATTAATTCTTCCATGAATTCGAAGTCTGGATTGTTCGCAATTTGATTATCCGTTTCACAGTCACATAAAAAATTGTCTAATGGTATTGTAACATACCTTCTGCTCAAATATAAACGAGACTTTATGAATAAAACGGTCCGCGGATGACATATCGTCAATTTTTTTTTCTTAGATTGGTAGGACTTTTATACGTTTACATGTCAAATTTGAGCACGATCTGTCACGAACCTTTTTTTTTTGCGGCACTATAAACAAGTCAACCTCCAGTGTGTTTTTCGAATTTTACCATGGAATCAAACGTTGAGCAAAGAATTAATTTGAAATTTTGTTATTCCAACGGAATAAGTACTTCGGATGCATTGAAAATGTTGCAGAAAGCCTATGGGGAGTTTGCTCTATCACGTGCACGTGTGTTTGATTGGTACAAGTCGTTCAAAGAGGGTCGTACATCAGTTGACAATCTGCCTCATGATCGTCATCCAGCAACATCAATAATCGAAGAAAACATCGAAAAGGTGAAGAAAATTGTGCTGCAAAATCGCCGTGTGACCGAGAGAGAAATAGCTGATGAGCTCAACATATCAAATGGATCCGCTCATAGCATTATACACGATTTTTTGGGCATGAGACGTGTGTCCGCGCGTCTTGTTCCAAAATTGTTGAATTTTCTTCAAAAAGAGCAACGCAAAACTGCCGCTAAGGAAATACTCACAATGAGTGATACGGACATCCAGCACGAGTACGACGTCGAAACTGCCCAGCAATCATCGGAATGGCGCTTCTAAAATGAGCCGAAACCCAAAAAACCGCGTCAAAGTCGACCGAAAATCAAGGTTATGCTGACTATTTTCTTCGATAGCCAAGGTGTAGTGCACTCGGACTTCCTTCCAGAAGGTCAATCGGTCAATGCTGAATATTATTTGGGCGTTATGAAGCGTTTGCGTGAGAATATTCGTCTCAAAAGGAAAGAATTGTGGGACAACAAGTCATGGTTTTTGCATCACGATAATGCACCAGCTCATGGATCACGTTTAGTTCGCGATTATTCGACCAAAAACAACATCGTTAACATCGTTCATCAAGCGCCGTATTCGCCTGATATGGTACCATGTGACTTTTTCCTCTTCCCCAAAACTCAAATTTCCGCTTCGTGGTCATGAAAGAGAATTCGAAGAGGGAGTTTAAGGCGATACCAAAAGAGGCGTATGAAAAGTGCTATAAGGAATGGAAAAAAACGTTGGCATATGTTTATCGCCTCCAATGGTGATTATTTTGAAGGAGACAAAATAAATATTGAAGAATAATTAACCATTTGTGTTCTATTTAACCAGTCTCGTTTATATTTGAACAGAGGGTAAAATAAAATGTTTTATTTCAATTACTTTAGACACAACTGTTTCTAAATGAAGTTATCTTTGCATAAGTGGAAAATATCAAACCGTTCTTAACATGTAGAACTTATAGTGCTATTAATTGCAATTATTTAATTGCATTGTTTATGACGAAAAACCACTAGCCTTACAAATTCAATCATATGATTGCATAAAGGAGCTTAATAAGTCGTCTCCTGTTCTGAACCACGAGATTATATATTTCTTTATATAAAAAACACATCTTCTCATCTTTTCAGTTGGTTGGTTCGTTAAATCTTATTTTGATTTATTTCTTTTTTTTTTTTTTTTTTTTTTTTTGTTTTTTTATTTTTTAATTCATAAACTAAATTACAAATTTAATGTTATAATGTAATTTTATTATATTAATGTATTATTATTATTATTGGTTATTTTCATTTTATTATGGGGCCTCCCTTAGCTCAGTCGGCAAAGGCGCAGCTACAAAGCAACACCATGCTGGCGGTGGCTGGGTTCGATTCCCGGTCTGGTCTAGGAATTTTTCGTAAAGGAAAATTTCTCGACTCCTGGGCATAGCGTATGATTGTACTTGCCACACAATCATACTAATGCAAAAATGGTACCTGGCATCGAAAGCTCTCAATTAATAACTGTGGAAGTGCATTTAGAACACTAAGTTGAGAGCGAGCGATAAGCTAATTGTGTAAGCAATAAGCTTGAAAACGCTAAGAAGAAGAAGATATTCAAAACATTACAATCCTTACTTTACAGATATTTTGATTTAAATAAGCTATTTGGAAAAAACACAATCAAGTTCTGATAATTGGAAATTTACCAATACCAAAGCTTTTCTTTGTGATGAATAATTAGGTTAAGAGGGAACAAGCAAAAGATTGTTTTTAATTGGGTTCACGGGTTTGGTGAATTTGTTGGTTGGTGGATGTAAAAGTTGGCAGAATAAGAAAAAGTAAAGTTTATGTCCATACGCACAATTGTAATCTCAAGCTGTTTATTTGATTGGGAAGATATTTATTTGACGTATGAAGGTAGCTATTTTATTTAATTAATTAGTTAGTAGCTAAAATAAAAATACTATGCTCGCGTTGTGAGTTGTGTAAAATAAAAATAAAAATAAAAGATGGAGAACACTTAAGGGAGGGGGAGGGAGGGGAAAGGAAGGGAAAGGAAGAAAGTCATTTTCTTTTTGAGACCTATACAATAACAACAACCTCTGGAAATCAACCCTTGCTTGATTTGATCAGATTATGAATTGATTATTTTTCATTCATATCAAAACACATGTGGTCGGTAGTGTGCATCTCATTTGGATATATTTCAATCGTCATCACTGTTGTGGTAATGTGCAATTGAACGTTGCAAGAACGGAACATTATTCATTGACTTTATAGAGCGTTCTCATTACGTTGCGCATGTGGCTCAAAAAACTCATTTTGAAAACAATAAGTATCAGAACGCTTCATTGGAACACGAAAGTAAATTATTTGTTATGTTACACTGTAGGTGAAAATTACTTAACAAACATCACACACATCTGACAAAGAGGTTCTCCAAGCTGCTAATTCAGGCAAGTACCCGCAGTTTGTAGAGCGTACGCTTCCTGATATATCTTCTGATTCCAACCATCTTTCTCCTGCTGATGCTTCCACTAGACTGCCGTTATCAACGCCCGCCAGCCTGCTACATACCTGTCATCTCGCCCATGCTGTCATCAACACACATCGACCGTCACTTCAACCGGTCTGGGACGCACGTCACAAAGCAGTATGGAAGCCCTGGACCCTCCTAGCTCAGCTGTGCTCACTGCTAGTCTCAACGATGTTCTAACTGCTAGTTCCAGCCGTCAAAGTCGTCCAGGCCCTGGGTCTAGCGATGGGGACAGGGCTCTCCAAGCTGCCATCCATGGCAAGTATCCTTCATCTAATGACGTTGCTCGGGCTGATGCTGCCTCATCTTTCAGATCGCTGCCTGCCGAATCCTCTGCCCCTCATTGAAAGCCCTTTTGTACTACCAGAACGAAGGTGGTATCAACAGTTTGCTCGCCGAGTACCAGTTGGCATGCAGTGACGCATGCTACGATGTTTACGCCTTCACGGAAACTTGGCTTAATATAAACACATTATCGAAGCAACTGTTCGACGACACGTATAATGTCTACCGGCAAGACCGATCGTCGCTGAATAGCAACAAGAAATCTGGTGGTGGAGCTCTTCTTGCCGTGCGCTCAAAATTCAAATCTCGACTTCTGAAGCCTCCAGAGGACTCAACGGTTGAACATCTTTGGGTGGCGATATCCACTAAAACCGTGACACTGTTTATCTGTGTGGTTTATATTCCCCCGATCGTGTTAGTGACAGCAGCCTTATCGAAAAGCACGCTCTTTCTTTGGATTGGATCGTGTCACAAATGGGACCCAGCGACAACATCATTATCGTGGGAGATTTTACCCTGAGCACAAATTTCACAGCATATCGATACTAATGGCTTCCGCTATCCAGACAATTCCTGTTCGTCATTCAGACCGGCTTCGCTCTCCTTGCTTGATGCTTATTCTACCGCCAGACTTCGGCAAGTTCAGGCGGCATTCCGAACGCGAATAACCGTTTGCTGGATCTATGTTTTATTAGCGAAGAATTTTGGTCAAAGATGTTCCGTTCTTCTAGCTCCGACACCGCTTGTCAAAAGCTGCAGAAATCATTCCCCTCTGCTACCGACACTGGAGTTTAATCCTAAGTACAGCTTCCATGACAACATCGAAAACGTTTATTATGACTTCACCCAAGCTGATTTCGTGGAAATGAATAACTTTCTCGCCGGCGTGAATTGGAACACGACCCTTGCAAACGGGGATACGAATTCTGCTGCCTCGACTTTGTGTAACATTTTGCTGTACGCCGTTGATCAATTCGTGCCTAAGAAACTCAACCGTAAGCCTCCCAAACCTTCTTAGTCTGATTCCGACCTCAAACATTTGAAACGAGTTAAAAGGGCTGCTCTTAGGAAACACAGCAAATATCGCACCGATTCTACGAGGACAATTTACGCACGCGCCAACGACGACTACAAACACCTCAATAACAGCTTATAAAACTCTCATCAGTCTCAATTGCAGAGCCATCTCAAAACGAAACCGAAGAGCTTTTGGCGGTTCGTGAATGATCAACGGAAGGAAACTGGCTTACCATCCACCATGACTGACGGCACTCACGAAGCTGACTCTGTCGCGGATATCGCCAACTTGTTCCGTACGCAGTTTAGCAGTGTCTTCTGCGACGAAATGCTGGATGCCGAGGGCCTCGAAGCGGCTACTAGCAATGTTCCTCGCTTGTCTGTGGTTTGGCTCTGCACTCACTGTCCATAGTGATATGGTGATTTCAGCAGGGAAGCAGATGAAAAAGCTCAACTGGATGCGGTCCTGATGGTATTCCTTCAATTGTCCTGAAGCGTTGCCTTAACACACTGGCTGTGCCCCTGGCTATGGTCTTCGATTTGTCATTAACTTCCGGTGTGTTTCCTGAATGCTGGAAAAAGTCGTTTGTTTTCCCAATACACAAAAAGGGGATGCAAACGATCCGTTACCAACTATCGTGGGATTGCTGCACTAAGTGCTGTATCTAAGCTATTTGAACTAATTGTTCTCCAAAGGCTGGTCAATGACTATTCACAGACTATATCTCCAGAACAACACGGTTTTATGACCAAGTGCTCGACGGCGACCAACTGCACCGTATTTACATCGTTCGTCATCCGTGAAATGGAACGCGGTCATCAAGTAGACGCCATTTACACAGAGATCTCTCTGCGGCCTTCGATAA